>LQRL01110407.1:522-13754 GCA_001703475.1 Hydroides elegans | reverse complement strand
TTTTTCTCTATATAGAAGACCAAATTGGCGGTTTTTGCGAAGCCACCATGGCGAGCCAAGAGGGTCAATCGTCCTATAAAGCACAAACCGGTATGAGGGTACCATAAAGAAGCTTGGGTTAAAGTTTGAAAACTCTGCTACCAAAACTGTGGGAGGAGATAGGTTTCCATGAAAAAGTTTACTATACAACTAACTAACTAACGGCGGACGACGCAGACCGATCTCACAAACCCAGTTTATGTTTCACGAAAGCTGGGTTAATAATCATTGACCACATCAATGGTTATTTTAGATTTAAAGTGGTTGTTCTTACATTGCAAATCATAGGAATTATTTTAATTGATAGGACCCTTCATCTTAATGGCAGACAAGATTATTTTGCATGACGACGTCTGTAAATTTAAACGAATGACGATACATATGCTGTATATACCGGGTATGAGCATCATGGGCGTTATATCTTATACGTTATTACGAAAATATATGGGCGTTTCTTATTCGTTTCTATTTTTTATACCGTTGATGACCATCGATTAAATATATTTCTAGACCGGCACCTTAGCATACCCATCTTCAGTAAAACACTTTTCGCTATGAAGAAAAGTTCATATTTATAGACACCAATAAGGCTATTTATGTACCGGTAGCATAACTGGGTGCAAGTTCAATATCGAGGACCGAACGATTTGTAACTGTCACACTGTGCGAAATATATTATATCGAAGTCTAGCTTGAAAGTTGTAAATAAATGAACTCAAAGAAAAGCTAAAATATTTTATTGAGCATCATTTAGGCCAGGTTCACAATGGGCCGAGAACACTTTCAGGACATGCATTATAACAGTGTATGGTCGGTCTAGTGCGAAGCCAAGTAATCAACGTATGACAAATTAGTGGGATATTATTCTGACAAGCAAGATTTTCTGCACTAGAGCTATGTTATGAGCATCAAACAGGCAACAAAAAGCAATTAACTCCTCTGATCAATTTAAGAAATCCTCAGGCAAAATTGAAAATGCATTATCTGTATGCTACATTTTGCGTTATTTTAGATCGTATGGGTTGACAGTTACAAAGAAACAACGTCAAAAGCTTGAACGACTAAGAAGCATGTCAGTATCTTGGAAACATTGGATAATAATATTTACTATAATTTACAAGGAAGTATTTGTGAAACACGATAAGGCCCCAACCGCCCCCTAACTCGAAGGGGTATGGGTTTTGTACATTTATTTTTTGTTATATTAAAACCGCTATTTTTGGTCAATTTTACAATTTCCAGTCGGGTGTTTTGGACCAAAAATGGTCAAAAGGCACATCTACGGACCAAGACCTTTCATTTGAGCCTATAACCAAGTCTCTATGACCTTCCATTCAAAAGTTCTAGCCCGTACAAGAAAGCGATGACAGACGGACGGACAGACAGACAGACGGACGGCCGGACACCCCAACTCTATAGGCCCCCAACTTTTGGGTTGGGGCCTAATAAACAATAGTTAAATATTAGTGTTAAATAGTATGTACGTTCCTATCCCCCACATCTAACTCGCCGGGGCGCGGGTGTTATTTTATATAACACCAATGTACAAATACATTTACGTGTATTTTCTATTACCAAGGGCATTTTCACATATATATATTTGTATACCGTAATGTCAGGTCTAAAGAAATAATTTATAGTTGAAAACGTGATCCATTAATTATTCAACCATGTAGGTTTTGCACTAACCGCAAATTTCTGTTTTCAACGCAAATGGTATCTTAGAATCTAGGGATTTCAAAATGATTTTGATAAAAGTGATTTCTGCGTTCGAGAGTGGTGTCCGTCTGATCATCAGTCATTCTCAAAATGATATTACATTTGTATCTTGCGCAATAAACACGTCATATGAATGTTAAGCGACCCAGTGTGCGACTTTAGCCGGCAGTCAATCGCTCACTAAAACTCGGCCGGGTCACTGGGTTTCATAATCCGCTGGCCCAAATGGCCACCGCCAATTGTTCGAACCATTTATGTATAGATTAATATTAAACAAATCAGAATATTGCAATTCATTATTGAAATTGAGCAAGACTTACGGAAATTTGCTACGGTCGCTATTTTGTAACCATTTATATTTGCTTCCATGGCAAACAACTGATAGGTACTTTAAGAGTATTACAGATCTTAATATAATATCAATAACTTTATTTTGAATTGGTGTTATTTTACTTTTCTCTTATTATCATTTGAGTCTATAACCATGTATCTAAGGCCTTCCGTTGAAAAGCGTTAGCCCATGCAAGCTTATGTTTCGAAAAATGTATAAATTCTTAAAAACGTTTTGCACCCTGAAGAAAAGATAATACATGTACATGTAAGTACCAAAGGCGAGAGTGGAAAATGTAAAAATTTTGTGTTTAAATTAAGACTAGTTGTTTAAGGATGGAGGTACAATGTGTAAATATAACACCCTTTAAGGACTGACTTCAGATACAAATGTACGAGGTTCATACTGTTATAATACAGTACATACATTTTACGAGGAAATTAAGGTTAAGATTTATTTATCTGCGAGGGACGCTTCAAGTATTTTTACGGATATAGAAATGTCAAAGTTCACAATTTATAGTTTCTACTTTGAATTCAAAGATCATATTTGTATACAATAGTAATAGACATTTATACTACATTTTAAACGCAAAATAACAAAAAATAAATATCAAAGAAATCAAGGTTTAGATTTATTCCATTTCCATGTCGCGTCTTATTCACATGTGGCCTCCCTCGTATTTATTGTTTGCCTTATTATACTGGCAATGCACAAACATGTATTGTAAAAGTATTGGCGCAGAAAATAAAATACAAATCGCAAATTATATACTAGATATCACAATATATATCTCATTACAAATTCCATTCCATTCTACATATCTCTCCCCTGGACCAATTACGACAATACTTGTACGAGTACACCTGTGTGCCTAATTTGAAACAGGTCCTAATTTGAAACACTTTTTATTAAAGTCGTTCCAGATCATCAAAATTAGGCCAAAATGATCTGAAAACATCGAATACATATTGTAAAAAATACAATTTATGAATATAAAATATGAATTGATGACTTGTTCATGCATATCCCGTTTTAAAGAAAGAAATAAGTTTTTGATGTATGCCTTGATTATTTTGCGTTTACTTAGCTGCACAGTAAAACTAAAGAAAATTCAAATTAAGGTTAAATGATCGTGTAAGCATATCAAATACATAATCAAAGAGAGGGACAACATAACTTTAGGTAGATGTAAACAAAATATGAAATTCGTTTGTGGAATGTTCCGAATAAGGTAAAATAAATAAAAGTGTTTCAAATTAGGCACAATGTGCCTAAGTTGAAACGTCTTCATAAAAGTGAATATTTTTATGCACAAGCATTGAATAATACAACCATTAACATGATATATTACAATTCGGCATAGCTTTCGTCTCCAAAATGTTCAATTCGATTGGAAGCTTAATAAAGGAGTAAATTGAAATTTTACTAAAAATGTGTTTCAAATTAGGGTCACAGGTGTATACGATCGAGCTCGTATATTTTTCAATGTACGAGTGCGAGTACTTCACCGTTCACGTGTGCGTCGATTCTGTGCTATATTCAAACATTGCTCCATGGCTTTATGTGGCATAAATATGTATATACTAAAAACCTGTGCAACAGAACCAACTCTCATATCTGTGAGCAAGAAGGGTTGTTGAACATTAGAAACACCTGTGAGTGGCCTTAAAAGCTTAATTGAAGCAACATGATTGAGGATGCAAAATACACGTTTCAAACTGGTGTCATAACGAAAAATATATATGAGCATAAAGAAATGAATTGGTTTTATTGTTTTATATTGATATACTAATTTTCACCAATGAACTAAGCAAGAAATAGCAAAAATAAATGAAAAACTTACATTTGTTGTTGTTCTAAAGTCACGTGATTGAACACCATTGGTTAATATATTCATGACGTCACATACTCACAAGATTTTAGTGTCGGTAATCTTCCAAGCTATATCATGCATTCGGAAAATAAAGACATTTTCGGTATTTTCATTGTGCTGTTCAAAACACCGGAACTTGGACGAGAATAGAGAGTTTGTGCTGATATAAGAATATACTAATAGCCTGTATTTCCAAAAATATAACCAATCACATTGCCTGTTACTGATTTGTTTACAGGCGCGGATCCAGAAAATGTTGAACCGGGGGGCGCAAACAGTATAAATTATCAGACTGAACCGGGGGGCGCAAGTTTATTTTTTGGTCTTACATATAAGGGCGAACAGGGGGCGTGCGCCGGGTGCGCCCCCCCCCCTCTGAATCCGCGCCTGGTTTATGCCATTCTTACATCATTTCGGTGGATCTCACATGTATGAATTGATGTTTGCACAACTTCTCTAATAATAAAGGGATAAGAAATTGCATTTTCGGGAGAAGTGGTTGCTTGATCAGGTGTGCGGGAAAAAGCCTCGTAGGGCAAAGGCCTGTAGGGCAGAAGCCCCGCGATTTTGGCATTTTTTATTTCTATAAGCGAAAATATTTTTTTTTGTTTTATGGCTTTGAATATTCATTATTATTAGACAAAGGCACTATAGAAATAATGAATTCGCATCACCGATTGCAATTATCGAGTTAATGTTGTAATCAATGTTGAAAATTCTAAATCCATACACGAATCCGGCTAATCCGATCATTTGAATAATATGGGCGTTTAATGAGAGCATATATTTAAGTCGTGAATAGTTGCACTCAAAATTTGGTTTGCTTAATGTAAATATCGCATCGATATATTTAATAAATTATGAAAATATTTACGTTAATGTATCGCGGGGCTTTCGCCCTAGCTGCAAAAACCGCAGGGCTTCTGACCTGCGGGGCTTTTGCCCTACAGGGCTTTTGCCCTACAACCGCTTAATCATGCATGGCTGAATTTGTGATCATCTTTACCATTTGTGATTACATAACAGAATGTTATATGATTTTCTGAGATCAAAACTGAAAATGAACCATTTTCAAATGGTGGATCGTGAGCGCTTCTGTAAGAGCCCTTCTCTAAAATGCTCGAGTACCGAAAGGAAGTACCCACGAAGTCAGCCATTATTGGTAAAAATGAGTTTCAAACAGGTTTAAACAAGCTATACAAAAAATAAATGAAGGGCTGATATTATGGCTGATATTATTTTCAAAGAAACATATCGTTCCACTTTTGTTCGTTGCGTGCTGGGTACATTATATATGAACCAACCGAGATGATTTGAGAAATCGTATGCAAGTGTTGGTAAACCTCTGTTTCTTTAAAGTTTAAAGTCCCGAAAATATAGGTTCACATAGAGTCAGATCTATTATAGATCTCACTCCTATTGTTCTTTGTGATAATTCCTTGGCGTACCGACTTCAAAACAGATTAATTCACAGTTAACACCATTTATTGTAATAACTGAGGCCAACTGAGTGTGACGTTCTAATTTGCGACACCTAGCAGACTCAATATCAAGTTCAAAATGCACTGTTGAATCGCATTTAACTACAAATGTATGGCGTTATTTTTTTTTGTCGTGGATGACAAGATCTGGTTTTACGGGTTTTGGCACCATGTTCGGGGGACGGTTCTCCCGTTGAATCTTTAACCTGAAATATTCGCATAGATTTATGTATCTAAATCATATTTAGTAAAACGCTTGGATACACTTTTTACTAGTGGATTACGGAGTTATGAGAACCTGTCCTGTTCAAGCCCGATGGAGTATGCGTTTAATGAATGCGAAATAGTTCCGCTTATAAGAGCGTTTGAGCTTGTTGCTGGTTCGTTTGCCCCATAGGCGTATATGCAAGATCTAATGGCAAAACTTGCTAGATTCGTGGGCATTTTGTAGAAAAATTATTTCTATATAAGGTTCGAACGTTCGATTTCTAGTAGTCTGAGTGGACTATCTTGTGTTACGAGGGGTTCTAGATAGTTTGGCCAACGTTATCGTCGGTCGTAGCTTATTGTCTTCTCGAGATACTTTTTGAGTACCTTCAAGGGACCCGACACACTGTATTTTACTTTCGCAAAATCTATTAGCTTAATAGATTTCTTGACTCAGTGGTTAGTCCACTTGGATTCACACTCGATTTTTGTAGTCAGTACATGCGTAGCACGGATGTTGCCTTCAAAAAGTTTGAATCGCGAACGACATTGTTCGCTATTCGATGTAGAATACTGATATCCGTTTAAGGACAAGACAAAACTTTGAATAAAATATTTTTCGGGACGTTTTTCCAGGTCTTCTTATTTTTAGTTTGTAAGGCATTGAGTTCACGGAGCTGCGTGTCGGAGAGATTATGAAAAGTTAGAATATAGCATAGGGAAGGGAGACCGTATTCGTTTAAAACATGCATTTACATTCGTTTCGAATAGCACTTATCTCGATGTGCGCGAGTAATAAGTTTATTTTAACGTATATGATACTGTAAGTTTCCGTTGTTTGCCAAAATATGATATAGGACCCGAGATATTTTTGTGGTTTCTCGAGGACTGTCGGGAGATAAAGAAATACTTAATGGGTTTAGGTTTGCCAGAGCAGATGGAGATCGATCTGCATTTCGAGAGTTGAGGAGGAGGTTCATAAAAAATAGTTTGAGTTCTGGCTTATTCTTTGATACGTTAGTTTATTGGTAGATATGAAATTGTCCGCAAAAGAACGGGTCATGTAGTGATTGCCGTTTAAGTTATATCCCAATTTATGTTCATTACATGCAATATTTTATTGTACTATGGGATTGAAAACAATGAGTAAAAGAACTGCCGACTATGGATTCCCCTGGAACACACCGCGTTTAAACCTGAAATGTTGATAATTCCAGTTAGGAACCGAAACACTGCCGTATGATGGCCATAGAGATTGCATAAATACTGGGTTACAGCAGGGGGAAGTTTTATTGTGCCATTATCCGATAAATGAGATCGTGATCGACAGAGCGTAGGCTAAATCGAAAAATGTAATATGTATGGCCTTTTTGTTAGAACACGCGCTTGCAAGTGGTTCATGCATGGTCAGGGTGTGTTCGATGCATCCATTTATTCCGCGAAGGAAGGCCTTTTGTGTAGAGTTATCGATATTCCTGTTTGCGTATTTAAACGAAGCCGTGCGTTCAACCATGATTTGATCCAATAGTTTCTCGACGCAAGACGTAAGATGGATCATTCGAAAATACGGGATTGTACGGGCTGTTTGCTTTATATATCAGGGTTACACGCTAGGTTGACCAGGATTCTGGGGTTCTCCAGTTTGAAGAAGTTTGGTGTAAAGAGTACTCATAAAATGGTGTGAACATGGTAGTTTCTTAAGGATACCATGCATAGGTCCGTCTGGACCAGGAGCGGATGTTACTTTTTTTGTGTGTTTCTGTTATTAAAAATAGCATTTCGAATAAATTGTTTCTAAATCAGCTTATTGATACACAAATCCATAGCATTAAAGATGATATCTACTGAGTATCTAGTCAAAGGAATGTATGTAAAATATTATTTTGTAAAATAAGTTTTTTTAAGATTATGTTTAAAGAAACAAGACTTTCATTAAAATGATCGTTCTTGACACTTTTTTACAACATTATCACGAATTGTCATTTTATCACTTGGGTATATCGCGCATTACTAACATGTATATTTATAAACTGTTTAATAGGTTTCATTTTTATATCTTTAGTTTTGATATTTTTTTACTTTAATGTTTTTTACATCCGTATGAATCTTGTATGATTCGTGTTTACTTACACGTTGCATCAGTACTCACACAAGAGAGCAGTGTGCTCGTTAAAGACTTCTTCAAATATTGTTTTTATAAAATGGTGAGCGATAATGTGAAAAATAAATTAGAACACTATTTCGCTTGTCCTTGTTTAATATGAAATAAATTGATCAATTCCATATGTTCAAATTCCTTTCTGTAACACTGAATATGTAAAAGGTTTTTATGATATTTTGAGCGATAACAAAAATTATTGGAGGATCACATTTTTGAACACGTCCTTGGTGTTCATCCACCCCGGACATGCGCAGTTCGTGACTTTTCGAAGAAAATAAAGGTTTTCCGTTTTGATTCGTATCCCTATATACTCATGCGAGACGCAACCTACTTGTTATAACCAGGTGCATCTAGTAAAATCCTAAATAATGGCTCATACTTTCATAGTTTTATTTCTCCAAAATATCCTTGAAATGCGATGAATGAATTCTTTAAACCAGTCAGGAAATGCATTTTCTGATATCTATGTAAATACTTCTATAAAACGCATACTCGTCACTTATGTACAGTATATATAGTCCTCATGGACCTGGCTATGTTTCTTATTCTATGCTCATTACAAACATTCATTATTTTCTTTAAAACTAACACATTTGCGTATCTAAAACAATATTTTCCTAAGATTTATTTATTTCTTCTTTATACACGTACATTTGAGCAATACATGATAATCATCGCCTATATCTCCATTATCACAAAGATTCCAAGCCTGACAAGCCGGTAAATCATAGTGCCTATAATTAATAATTGACAGTTTTGTTTTTTTTTCTATATATACATTTTATAAATGATATTGCAAGGAAAGTTGGTAGTTTTTTATATCAATTTCAAAATTGAATTCTAACTTGAATAGCCTATAATTTGTACAAGCTGAAGACTACTATATACCAGCTTCCCACATGGATATAAATCTATCTAAAATTTGAGTATCTAACTTAGGCAGAAAAATATCAACCTTAATTAGTTCCGGGCACAGCATTGAATAATCTTTGATAAACTCGCAGCATTGGGTAATCTTTAAACATATCAGTCATCATATCTCCAAGTGTAAGTCAGAGAAATTGTTCGTTAATCAATTGCGAATACTAGAAAAAAATTGTGCAAAAAAAACAACATATGCATATAAGTGTGTGCCGATGGCTGCAATTGACCTAACACATTTTTTTCTTTTATACCGCCATGCAGATTTATGAAGTATGCTTGCTATCCGCCAAACCTATGTAATCAAAGAAAACGTTTGAAAACCGGAACACTCATATACTTTTATAACTGTTCTAAATGCATTCAGTTCAAAGTAGGACTAAATTGACTTTGAACATCTTATCGTTTGTGTTTCTATTAAAACAATTATTATGTAAATAAAAATTATGTCAAGCATAGATCAATGAATATTGTATCAGAATGGAGAATCAATTTTAATTTGTCAAAGGGATTTTTTCTTATAAACCTATGTAAACACTTACAAACGTTAGCTCATCACTAAATAATCCGACTTTATCAGCCACCCCTGAAATATATAAATTCAACTATCCATAACATTTTTTTCGCGAAAAACAAATGTTTCTTTATAACCGTGGTCTCAGTGCTCTGTATGACACAAACCTTTTAAAAGGCCCCATTAATTTCCTTAATTGCTATCAATATTTCAATGTTCAAAATTATCTAAAACTATTTTTTATTATCATGGAAAAATTATTAATGAGTAAAACATTGGATACCCGACAAAAGTAAAAAATGGGAAACAATATAAAGGCGTACCATGTATTTGAAAAAAGTTACTTAACGTCCAATCAAGAATGTTTTTTGTAAATGTAAGTAAGACAAATTAAAACGGGAGAAATAGGTCAATTTTAAAAATGCAAGGATTGACTATTGCTCAAATATCTGATTGACCAGAAAACTAAGTCGCTAATATAAAAGCAAACAAATAAGCATATGCTATCTAACGATTATGAGATTTAAAAAAGGTAGTCATGTTGTTCCCTAGCAAATAATCAAGAGCAGTTACAGCAGGGTAAGGGTATGTATATTAAGTTTTAAAACATATGGAAAAACTGTTCATCTATTATTTACACTACTGCTGATTGTAAACAAAGAATCAGAGTGATTTTGTATGATAAAAAAAATATATAAATTGCTTAGTTATTACACTACTTTTATATTTTTAAATAAGAAGGCAGCCTTTCTCTTAAAGTGGTTGACATTATAGAACATAATTTACCGATGTATCGCATTTTTATGGATCCAATAAGTCATTGACATTGATGATGTAATTTTTGGTACAGCTTGATAAATCTGAAAGCAGCTCTAACTAAAAACATTAAGCTTTCTTGAAAATATCACATTTAGAATAAATTTCATATGTTTGGAGTTCTTAACTACCGAATTTCGCACAATATCTAGATATAAAATATAGCCATCAGCAAACTATATATACATTTTTACGACCATTATATAGTACCAAATATTTTTCCTAAAATCACAGGAAGGACAATGAAATGTTATAGACCAAATCAAAGTAAAAAAAATCATAGAATCTGGGGTTGAACATATTTAGGACAAATAGAAAAAGAGGCTAATCTATTTATTGTTTAATATGTTGAAAATTCGGAGGGTTTCGTTCCTATCAAATGTTTAGAAATAGATACACCATATTCTAACTTTTTTGTTTGTAAAATAACATAGTGAAATTATTGTTGTTTTGTTATACTCTCCTTATTAGACTACAATTAAATACGTAGCTGGTTATCTTAAATGTAACATCAGCTTAAAAAAATAATACATGTAATAATACCAAAGAGTTAAACAACATATTCCCCCCAACCATATTGCAGCCAGGAAAATAATCAGAGACATATGATATACCTCATACTAACGAATGCTAGCCCTGCAAAGACAAGCACGTTCTTATAAAAAAAACTTACAGTCAAAAGAAGAGCATAAGTGATATTTATAGTGTTTTATATTGTAAGCAACTCGTGAAAAATAAAAACTAACCATTTGTTGAGCATTTTGCAATCTCATTTCGTTTTGAAAAAAAAATCACTATGATGCCAGAAGCTGATTTAATCTGAAAGTACTTCAAAATAGTAATGAAGTGGTTGGAAAACGTGCGCAGCTACACGCTATTGTGTTTAGACAACTGCAACGGACAAATAATGGGTTTGATTATCTCTCATTCCCCCTTTTTGATATTTCAAACTATTTTTTTTCTGTCCGAACTCTCTAGTGTAAAAACTCTAATATTCTTTATTATTGCGGTCCCATGGTAAACTCAACTCTCTTATGATGGTCTTGAATCATAAAAAAAGTAATCACTTGATAATTAACATAACTACATTATCATTTGTCTCTAAAAATGCACTTTTATGTTACAAATTCAGGGAAGCTTAAGTTATGCTCTATCAAATATATTTTGGACTCTGGACATATCGTTTGAACAGATGTGATTTTTAAGGTTATTGATTGAGGTCGAAGTTAGGTACTAGCGTGGAACTTGTAAGACCATATATACTGTCCAAAAAAGCAGGCACCCCTTCAGTATTTACCATTTACCCATGCAGTTGTGTCGCCTTTTAAACTTATGTTTTGTATTAAAAAACTAATTGATTTATTGCTTCCTGAATATTGTACGCTAAGGTGTTAAATGCATCCATGTCTGATTTTGTTGTGATTGGATTTGTTTTAGTGGGTTGATTCGTGAGGAATTCGGAGGTACCTCAGCTGCCAGTATGATGCCTATGGTAAACAGTGTATCTTACAATTGCAAAAAATTAACCAATTTATAATAATACTACGTGTTTTGAGGGCAATACGTTGATTGCTGGACCCGAGGCCAATGGGAAAGGACGGACCGAAGGCGAAGCCTGAGGTCCGTCCGACCCCATGCCCGAGGGTCAGCAATCAACGATTGCCCTCTAAACATGAAGTATTATTTTTATTACATGCCTTTCTGATAATTTCATATGTTTAAAATGACATAAAAGTGATTTTATACTCTTTCCAATGCACTGCCACCCCCTTTGTTGTAAATAGAATGGTCGAGGGCCGGTTCGGCATTTAACTGCCCCGAGAGTTTCCTTATCATTTCTTTATTAAATATTTTGTAGGCATGTAATAAGAACAAATAATTCATTTGTTACAAATTGGTACCATGGGCAGACTCAACGTATAAAAGTACCGAGTAACACAAGATATATGGGAAATATTTTTATCTAAACCATTGTAAAAGTGCTTGTTTTTATATTACAATGATAAAAGCTGGGCAGTATAATGCTGCTGTTGAAGAGCACCCCACGAGGTGATCCTAAAAATGGTGTTCCTTTTCAAACTTGATCTAGCTATAGACTTTCGAAAAATGCAATCTAGTTACAAGAATTCAGGGAACAGCTTTTTAAATGATATTATATTTTTTCAAGAAATCATTTGCAAATTGTATTTTTAGTTTATTCAGAAACATATAGCTATGCGTTCTAAATTGAAGCGTCGTTGAAAATCGGTATTACATATAAGTATTTCTATTTCCACTTTTCACAGAAGGTGTTCCTCTCCGGATTCTAGCTGCCTATATGAGCTCAATGAGGCTAGCTAGGTATACCAAAAGGAACACATTTTTTATGAAAAAAAATGTTCTTCTAAATTTAATAAGTTATCGAATGTTTCAATGTATCAAATGGTTTCATGCTCAAATTAACACTTTAAAAAATTGTTCATGGGGTGCCCTTCGCATTTGATAGCCCTACCATATGTGTGTCCTTTTTTGAGAAACATAACAGTATTTAAGGTTTCAAATTTATTTCAGAACATTTATAAATATTTCACATAAAAAAGAAAATTAATTCTTTAGATGCCCTGTCAATAATTGAAAGTTAATCGCGACTTCGCATTGAAGGGCAGCTGTACTAGAATTGAAGAAAATAATATTCGCGGATAATATTTTCTGTCTAGTCACATGATACCATAAAAATTGATCTGATTTCTCGATTTTTACGATTTTTTTTTACAAAAATATAGGTAGACCACTCTGTTATATTAAGAACAGTTGCCAAATAATATAATAATTTTGTATATAGTCTCCAAGCTTTGGATAGGTGTGTGTCTGTTTCTTAAAAAACCGACCCCGCTCATCATGAGCGGGGGTCGGTTTTTGCACGAATGGCCATCCGTCAGTTCGCTTTCTAGTATCATCTCGAAATTCGAAACCGTAGGCCAATTGTTTTTAGGCCCCAACCCCAAAGGTTGGGGGCCTATAGATTCGGGGTGTCCGTCCGTCCGTCCGTCTGTCCGTCCGTCCGTCCGTCCGTCCGTCCGTCCGTCCGTCTGTCATCGATTCTTTTCCAGGCTGTATCTTTGTAACGGATGGTCGTAGAGACCTGGGAATAGGCTCATATGAAAGGTCTTGGCCTGTAGATGTGCCTA
>LQRL01110395.1:5626-23919 GCA_001703475.1 Hydroides elegans | reverse complement strand
AACCCCCCACGAGAATGTGAGATTTTCATCATGTTTATAAAGAACACATAGCGAAAGGGGGGTTTTTAAGTAGGGCAGGTTTTTCTGACCGTAACACCGGATGCATGGTTATACCATTAACAGTTATATTTTTTTCTCAAACCATGTACACGTACCTCTTTACAGAACATATGAGGTCATTCGATCGACCTTGACGTTGTTTATTAGTACGAAAAAATAGTAACTTATTTTTTGTAAATATGCCATCAATTACCCCTTAATTAATATAAAAATAATAATTACATTCATAGTTGCCTTTGTTCTATATCGATTTGTAGCTAAAAAAATCGTGCTGTCTTTTGTTCAATTGGAATCAAGTTTAGATAGGTTATGGGCCATTCATTCAATTACCCTTTTAATCTACATATTAAATCATATTAGCATTGTTTTACGCAAGTGATTTGTTTTCAAGCCATGTGATTCGATTATTCGCATCGCGTAAATAAACAGACCACATCTTTGTTTCATATTTGCCATCAATCAACCGAATTTGAGAATTTCGCCTTTCACGACAATTTTAATGCAAAATTCATGTCTCATCTATAGTAATTAACGAACAAATTGACTTTTGTGAATGCAGTTACAGCTACATAAATATGAAGTCAACCAATTAAGACTGTAATTCGCAATGAAAACGCCATTTGCGGACTCATTATTATATGTTTATATAGGATATACAGTGTCTTCATGAATATTCATTGCCCTCATTACTACACTAAACAGGCTCCATTTGAATGAGTATGAAAAGGCTTTAAATGTCCTGACTTGTTTGTCGTATATTTTGCTAAAGAAAGTAATATGAGACATAAAATCATCCATTGATTTTGGTTTGAGCAACTGCTATAGCCAGAAGCCAAGGATTTAGGAAAAACAAAAGCGAGTGTTACATGCAAGAAAACCCCTCCTGTAGTAAAACCCCTTTACAATATATGGCCTTTTTTCGGCCAGGGGGTTTTCGTGCACGTTAAATAAGATTTTTTAAAACATATTTTAACAACACAAGATACATAATCTTATCTATGATTTGAGAAACTAGATAGATTATGTTCAAAATATTATAATAGCTTTTAAATAATTTGCCATAAAGTTGTAATTATATTTCGATTTTAAATACAGTCAAATTATGTTCTATAATTTATAACACATTAACTGTACCAGCTAATCATCAAATTACTGGTTTTATGTTGATTGTAAAGCCAAACTTATTAACCTTCCGAAATTAAATATGACAACGCAAACACCATGTGTCCAGTGATTAAGTTAAACATTAAAGGCCTGATGAGAGGACGTTATTTACGGTTCTAAAATTAGAGACTTTCACTTAGGGGCTTTCCAGTACAAAACATCCCCAAACTAAGGGATTTCCAGTACAAAAGCCCCCCTAATCACTATGGTTAACGTGTCGTTTTGACGCCGCCACATCCAAATTGAAAATCAACTTTGGTTTTGTGTTAATTGAAAAGTCACAAAAAGGCACATCTGTATCATTTCCATCAATTGTCAAAGAACAGTTACAAAGTACTTGGTTATCGCCCACGGTTCAGCTTTGTAATTAGGCAGCTTAACAATAGCACTCACTGAACATTTTTTTATTTTATTAAAAAATTAATTGAATTATAGCACCACGTATTGTGTAGACTAAACCCTGTGTCGATATTGGAATATTGTAATATTTTCTTATTTACGGATGTAACGCATCCTTCAATTAGCGGCTTAAACAATTACTGAAAATGAAATAACTCCAATAAGGGGATGACAACTTTAAGCAATGTATATCTTTTCTAATTGGCCTTTATATAAAATATATATTGCATGTATCTTTATATGCATATTTTGATAATAAACCTCAAAAGTTTCAACAATATTCTTAATTTTCCACTAGAAGTTTTTTTCATAGTTATATAATAGTATATCAGGCGTGGATCCAGAAAATGTTGAACCGGGGGGCGCAAACAGTAAAAAAATATCAGACTGAACCGGGGGACGCAAATTTATCTTTTGGTCTTACATATAAGGGCGAACAGATGGGCGTGCGCCGGGTGCGCCCCCTCTAAATTCGCGCCTGTATGTAATATTATATGTGTAGTATTTGAAATCGAGGGTATGATCTCGGAAAACTCTATTATAAAAATATTTTATTTTCTTCTTTCCTTTAAGGTCAAAGTCTGGTTCCAAAACCGGCGCACGAAACTGAAGCGCACTGTACCGGAAGACGGAAGTGAAAGCGGCAAAGCGGAAACGGGGAGTCAAGGTCAAGGTCAGCAATATGGCGACCACGACATCAGCATGTCACCGGTGGAGAGCGGGTGCGACAGTGACTTTGATATTGAGGAGGATGAGTCGGGAGCTGAACAGAATATCGACGTCGTGTGAAGTGTCATTTTACGTTAAATATGACGTCATGTGAAGACATGACAACGCGCAAGACGTCATTTTGATGTTTACAGCTAATCAGATGACGTCATGGCGCCCGACGGTTTGTTTTGCGCTGACGTGAATGACTCAGATGCTGAACAGAATATTGAGGTCTCGTCAGACGTTGCATTGGCGTTTTAATAACGCACCTGGCGAAGTCATGGCGTCAATCACTTGTTATGTTTTGCACTGACGTGATATTTTGTATCAGGGCGTTTGCTTCGTGATGTATCATGTGCTAGTTCACGACTTATCATAAACCCATTGCTCATCATTCCAACTAGCTACTGATGAAACGGACATGAATTACAGTTGGAACTGAGATAACATTTTGAATTATTAGTGTCAAAACATTGACCAGATTATTGAAATCCAAAGACTGGTATTGATATATCCAGAAATGTGTTCCTATAATTGTTCAACGCTATCATAAATGTTAACACTACTTGTTGTTATTGTATGATGGTTATCTCTATTTATTAAATTAAAAATTACTCAGAGCGTCTAAAACGCGTCGGTCTTGACTGATAGATGTAAATTATTGTTTTCATTTAATTAATTGTGCTATGTTATATTCATAAAAAATATGGAAATTGCTTACATATTAGTAATACATATGTCATATTGACATATAAATTCTGATTTATCTATTTGAAATATAAAGTCAAGGATAATAAACTGGCGAATAATATTTAAAAGAGAATTATTCATACACACAACAGAAGATATCTGACTCTGTGTTCAATTATATTTTTTGAAGTGGCATGATCATAATAAAAATTTTGATTATGATTTATAAACTAAAACATCATTTAGAAATGCATAATGTATCGTTCTTAATATATTTGTTTCTTTTGTTATTAATATAAATTGAACAAGCATGTTTTAATAAAGCTATATAACTCAACTATACACTTGTATATTCTGATTTCATTTTCACTTTATTTATCCGTTTATATGAACATCTACAAAATCAAGATATGGATTACGAATTAATACAATTTAAAAACTAGATAATTTAAAGAATAATAATAAATAGAGAAGCGTTGGAAAATTAGATATCTTCGGTATTCTATTGTCAATCTTCCAAATGAAGAACAGCACATACTTGGGAATCTACTGTACAATCTAAATCATAAGTGCACTAAGTTTATAATGAATCTCAAATTAGTATACAGCTTAATCTACTTGTAATTCCGTCTTTCCATGAAATTCAAAACTGATGATCATTACCAGATTTTGGAAAATAGTAAAATCCCCTTTTTCTTTATTTTTAACTAGAGGCTAGACATTTGTTTTTATAGAATTCTTGCAAAGACAGCTTCTTCCTATTGGATTATACATTTTTTGGGAATACTTATATGCATTTAATTTTTATGAAAACACAAATAATAAGCCATGTTTGAAGAATATATGGGCCAAACAGTATGGCTTGAGATGCCCCAAATAGCCATACCGTAGGCCTGATATAGTCAACTTTGGTCTGATGTAGCCCAGCAATTATAACCATTAAGACACATGGAAGTAACAATACATGCATTTATAGTTTGATAATTCTTTAGTGTTATTTGAATAATAATATAATAAGTAACCATAATCACAATTTAGTGTATAATGTATATGTATAATTAATAATTCAAATGATTATGGTGGCACAGAACTCTGGCACTGTAAAAGGCAATCATAGCGATAGAAAATTATGATTATAGTGGTTATGGTATGCATTTAACAAAGTTCAAAGCTTGAAAATTAGCATACTTATTTCGAAAGCATTTAGGTTATGTGGGATTTATAATATAAATTAATTACATAATTGCGAAGCATTCATGAATTATTAACATTTTGATATACAATCATATGCATAGTTGAGAAAGGACCCCCATGATTGTACAGATAGGAATCCATTTTCCGAATTCAATCACATCTATGCATTTTTATTTGAAACAAAAATCCAGTTAATTTTAAGAATCAGTGTTAATATTGTCACACAATAAATTACAATTCTATAGATTTCAACACTCATTCGTCATTAGTAAATGAAATCCGGGCGCATTAAGCTCATTCTTCCAAACAAGTGATATTTTCTTTTGACTTTATTTTATTTTAGTGCTCATTACAAACGTTTTAAGAAGGAGTAAAGCTCTAAACATTGACAGGTCCTACGGATTACTGATACAGTCGTGAACGTCTCGAACCGTTCATGGCAAACGCAAACGATAACCATATAGCCAATAAACCATAAACGATAAAACGTTAAGCCATTAACACACCATTAACGATAAACGTATAAAAGCACAAACATAAAACATCGATCACATCAATGGTACACGTATACACGATAAAACGCATATACGGGCAATACAAAAATGCAAAGGAGAAAGATAGGTTAAAACCGCGCGTTTTTATGTAGCAATCTCTATTCCACAACAGTTAATTTTGTAGATTAAGCAGTGTCGCATCAAAAACAGCGTCCACTACAAACTTTGGAATTGAGATGAAATAAATAAGATCTGATATAATCATGATTTATTGATTTAAAATTTATATTCGAATTTCGTATCTCAAAATTCTAAAATAATGTACAGCTGTATATAGGCATAGGCATTGTTCATTTTGCCTCTGATTGCCAGATTCCCCTATAAGTTATCATTGCGTTTATAGATATAATTTAGAATAATAAATGTACAAGCAGTGGGTCAATTACCGAATTATAAGCAATTCAATGTGACATTGTAAAAGGTGTTTTAGTACAAACTATCATGATTACACACAGCACAGATACATTTATGTGACAGTTTGGGAGCTATTCTTCTGCAAATATATGAAGCTCATTATTGCTAACGACAAGCGCTAAATCATAATTTCTGCGGGGGGAAATCGTTGCATTATGTCCTATTATCAGACCAACAGCAGCAAAACAAGCCAGAAATTGAATCCTTACTGATATAGAATTTCACATAATTTAAGGGGCAAATTAAAGCCTTAAAGAGGGCCGAAATTATGTTATCACTCAAAATTTGCGTCAACCCTAATGGGTACTTTACAACTGAGTAATAGGTAAATGTGGGCAATGCATGATGATTTCAATGGCATTTAAAGGTATATATCTATACGGAAATTACTGTACTTAACCCAAAGTGTTGCATTGTGAACTACCACCTTATAAGCAAAAAATATATTCTGAATGGCATAAATTAGACCTATCTCTCTCCTCCAACTACCTGCTAGATCGGTTATAGATGTTGGCACTAACAGTGATTATAGTACAAAAATAAAGATTATATTTAGATGTGTTTGTAAAGAGGGTACAATTTCGTTCTGACATATGTTCCATACAGGGCATAGAGTCCCTCATTATTGACGCTTATATAGCGTGAGAACCCCGCAAAGAATTGGATTAACACAAAAATGTTATTTAGCCAAATACATGTGTCGGAAACAGTGACCCAGCTTGCTTATTCCATCTTTATAGTGATGTTCGATTCAAAATGACATTGGAGTGACTTGGAAGGATGTTATAGAATTCCGAATATTTGTCATATTAACCCACAGCTTTTGTGAGTTTATATTTTCTCATTGGTCTATTTATTTCCACATGTACCCATTTTAGAGTTTTTGGAACACTGGCAGCTCACAGAAACAACATACAGAATCCTCCAAACATGAAAAAGTTCGAATTGGCCAGTGAATTTCTACAGTAATCTTATGAATGGCTCAATGGTATGAAGTCGGACATAGCGAAAAGCTCAGCAGCGGAGTTTTGAATAAAGGTAGATTCTAGTGAAATATTTTCTTACGTTAACAAGATCATTCAGATCAGCAATATCGATTGTTCTCAATCATTAATAAACTGAGCCCAATCATCATTTCCATTTGAATTTAGTTGCTGAGACACACGTCTTAAATGGTTCCTATTATCTCACATTACCCTATCAAAATAGTTGAATGCCCCACAGGTTGTATTTAGGGATAATATAAAGACTCAAATTACTTAAGAAAATGACCATCATGTAACATTTGCAGCTATAAATAGGTAATGCAATGATAGATATTGTCCAGTCCTTATTGCCCATTTTAAGACAGTACCTCAAATTAGTCACCATTAGGTGCGTGTGTCGAAGTGTATACCAAACGAAGAAATAGGTCTTGAATCAGATGGGTCGATCGGTCCCTTTGTCCACTCTCAAAAGTGATATTATATTACAGTTCGAAATTTCACAACTTCGACAAAATATTTGAAATCCAGGAAGAACAATACAATCCTGCGATGGGCAGGTAGAGGGCGGCATGAATGCGTAATTGTAATGAGCGTAAAGATGAATAACTTGACTGAAAAAAATCACTCAATTTCGATTGCGCTTCGATGTTGTTAAGTTTTAAAATCTACATTTCCGTTTATTTTTTTTAACGTTTTTACTCGAAGGAGCATAGTTCTGATATGATTATCGGCGGTCGAAACCAGTTCATGGTATAAGCATAAATAATTAAAGCATCTTATGTTTATTTTATTTGTGTTTGTTTGTTTTTAATTCTGTCTAAAACCTTATTGCTCCCATCTATATCTTAAAGAAAATCCTGGATAACATTTACAATATACATAATTATTTTTGTATACATATATTATAGTTTTATATATCTTACTTTAATGTGTTGATATATAGCCATAAAATCTCATTCGCAAATTATGTCACACAAACTCTCATCATATATTTAAATGAACGGAATATATATTCGCTTGTTTACAGTATATATTTATTAGTTTTACAGTAAATGTCGCACCATTACGTCTTGTATAAATGTTATCAGTGCCGTAATCAAATCAATTCCATTGAGAAAAATACCGTAAACTGATTCGTTTAATAGCAGATTATAACTTTCATAGGACACCCTTCAGTGCCCATTTTTTTTTAATATTTTATTACGTGCAAAGATCTTCGTTTCAGATTGCGATATCATTCAATCAAGATATAGGCGGTTTTCGAAATCAGGCCCCTGATAAGTAAGAATGTGTTAACCGAGGCAAACGTTGGTATCAATATAAAGGAAGTGTAAGACACAACAATGAAACTAAGGGGTG
Organism: Hydroides elegans; assembly: GCA_001703475.1. Lineage (NCBI taxonomy): Eukaryota > Metazoa > Annelida > Polychaeta > Sabellida > Serpulidae > Hydroides > Hydroides elegans. The sequence continues at coordinate 16,388 of LQRL01110395.1, read as the reverse complement.
TTGTTTTTCCATAACTTCTATACAATATAAGTCCCCATTAAGTCCCCACTAAGGGGTGTTGTTTCTCCATAACTTCTATACAATATAAGTCATCAATTTTGTGCTACTTAACTATCATTAGAGGAACATTATCTCTGACTCCTATTATACAGTCTTGACAAAATAAATGTTGGCACTGGGGTGAAATACAAGCTGAGATGTACAGAAGGACTGCTAGGGCCATCCATCTTGTATTAATCATGTCCGGGGCAGCCGATGATCAACAGTGTAATAAGATGGTTCATATGTTAACTTATATGTATATAAAAAACAACAGTCATAGATACCAATGAGGCATTCGAACTGATGTGCTACTGTGAAACAATGTTTCTCCAAGTAGATGAAACTCAGGAAGACCCTCCGCATTGGTGGGGTTGGGATGGACCAACTATAGTGGACTCTAAATTATTAAGGTTTGAAATTAATGTTTTTTTTTCGGACTATATGAATTAACCAACAAGCCCCAATATGTTTTATAACGCGACAATTTTTTATGACCTTATATTGCAGCTAGTATTCCATATAGAAAAAGAAAGAATTCTTAAAATCGCTGATATGTTATTCATTATTCATAAATTAAAGTAAAAGATAAAGAATACTCGCAACATGATGTTTCACCGGTTGCCGTTTGGCATGTGGTATTCATTACGAGCTGTTCTTATTCAGCATAATGAAAACATGAATGATTACATGTCTTAGGTATTGTGTGCCAAATTTACCGCATCCATCTTTCGTATTCGAGAATCTGTTAATATACTAAGGTTAGTCGAGCAATTATAAACGCGACACACCAGTGTATCCCTTCTGGACATACGATGTTTCTAAAACGTTCAAAATACGGCATACATGCATGTTTTTCACGATAACGTTGTTCGGGCACTTATGAATATTAGTACTAAAAACGTGATAGGTAGTCATCGGGAGTGCCTCAGCTAAATTGAAATTTTGTTTCAAAGAAATGCAGTTCTCGTCATTTTACATGTCGGGACTTTATTAAGTCTTTTCAATACTGCTCAAATGCTTGCTTGAGGAAAAAACCGTTCACAAACAACCACAGGTCAACATGAAAATAAAGTTTGGGCTTGTATCGTTGAGTAGGCCCAAAATATAACTGATACTTCTAAATGAGGTGATCTATTTACCTGTAGAATGGTTATTAGGAAATTATGTCTTTGTTTATGTTTCACATTTGTTTAATTTAGAAGGCTAACAGACAAATGGGTGGTGTTGTGTATAGGCATTAATGAGCAAAGAATACATACTAATGATATATTAAGATAACAGATAGAACAAGTTTATGAGACACGAATAATAAAACGAACAACATATAATTATATATCTCAACTATCTGTATTAATGATCTGGGAGTGATACCCAACTGCCAAGTTTTGTATATCATTCACATTTTCCACAAATCATTTCAAAGTACATGGGTTAAAACATTATGTGATGATGAAAATACATGTACAAGTATATGCATTTTCCAGTTAGAATCTACATGTAGATTGTTTCATACTTTAAATTTCTAAGACATAAAATGAATAAACACAATTCAAATACATAAATATTATTTTTTTAACCGGACACTTTACTTCGTATATCGCCGAAATAGGTAACGTTGGGTCCGCGGAGACTTTATGTTATTAGACGGTTTGGTAGGATAACATAAATTGGTTGTGGTGGCTTTAGCTTTTCTCGATATGAGTAGGTTTATTTCCCTATGGTTGGGTTTTCTCAAATTGGTCCCCTCAAGTCATTGATGTCACTGGCAGCGTTTTCGTATCTTTTACGATTTCCTTTACTTTATGCATTGATTCATGGTGTATATGGAAGTTAAATGGCAGGTTAATATATCTACATTACCGTTTTTATTTTGACTGATGCACTGCAATTTAATAGCATTTATTGTTACACATCGAAAATGATGCGCAAAGGTGAAAAGAGGTCAGCATCGAATCAAAACATATTCGGACAATGAGTACAATGACAACTTTAACATGGTTAAACTTAGAAGGTTTTTTTTTCAATTAATAACAATATATTTGATTATATTTGACTGAATATGTGTTTCTTTCTAATCTATCATGCCCGAAAAATTTGGATATTTAACTACAAAACAATACAACAACAAATGTGTTGAATGATCTTAATTCGAAAAGCATCGCCATAATCCATGCAACACCCACCACTAAGTGGCTAACCATTTTATCAACTATCACTTTTCAAATATAAACCCCTACCGCCCTTAATTTTGTCACTGAATTGATTTGTATCTGTCGGGTAATTAATGGTTCCTGATTTTAGTGTGTCTTTCTTTTTTCACAGTGAGGGCGGTTGGGGTGGGTGACAACCTCCATTGATGCGGGGAGACTCAGAACCTCCTCTCCACTGAGTTCTAGTTGTGCTTAGTTGAGCTATTTATTAAGGAGGAAACTGTCAGTGTCAGGAAGGCCAAATGTTAACTACTTGCAGAATGATACCATGGGACGTTTACTGCAGTCCCAATGGGTGAGTTTTGTTTTCGGAGGAACGTCTGGAAAAAGTTTCACGGGAAGGGTAAAGCTCATTCGAGCAATAGAATTGGACGTTTATTCGAGCTAAACAAAAAATTAAGGCAAAGTGTTCAGATTAAGAGGGATGAGGTGGTATAAGATTGCTTATATCTTGTCTTTATTTTCCAATTGCTAAAACATAGTGGTATTGTTTTGAGAAGTAACAATATGTTCTTTTCAAAGAACCGATGTCAAACAGCAACGTTAGTTTTAACGTATAGCGGATTATGACTTCATAGGATCGAAAACCAACAACGTTTTACACTTTAAATCAACGCAGCCCTCCAGACCAAAGAGGCTCCCCTCCCCTCTCATTACGACCAGAAGTCACACTCATCGTTTTAAAAGGCCTAGTAATAGAGAAAAATGAAATCTTAATAAGGCCTCTCCCCTATTCCGTTGTGAGGCTGTAGAAATTGAAAGGCATTATGGCGGCCACTTTGTGTGTCGTGCTAAATAGGCTGCTTGAATACAACGCGTGGAGGGGGAACCCCAACTGGTAGGGCTCAACCCCCTCACCAACCCCCCACCCCCCCCCACCCCTCGGTTTTGACCCCCGTGACTCGAAGCGCATACATCACCCATAAATGGCACTCGAAGAAAAACGGATAAGAAAGACAAACGTAGGAATAGCCGCATGGGGCATGAAGAGCGTTGTAGGGGTGTATTGTGGATAAATGTTCATTTGGACAGGGGTGACACGATATGCGTAGTATTTGCGAAATAATTTGATTATTTGTTAAATCGTAAACGTCTCAGAATATGAATTTCACATTATGGAGTCCTACATTATTCCAATAGTATACACATTACATAAGTTTTATCGAAACGAACGTTGATAAACTATTTCAAGGAGTGTTGACATACTTGCGATCCCTGTTTAGATGTACTTATGCTTAGTACAATCGGTCTATCTCTACATATAGGCTTCACATAGCTAAGAAAAGATGATACCGTAGACATCTGAAGAAAGCATCCTAAATTATTACTATACAAGATTTTGGTAACAGTAAAAGTTGGATATATTGAAGTCATTTTGACCATTATACTATTGCTTCAATCTTCTATTCACTAGGTGCTCCCCATCTAACTGTGGGGGAGTGGTTATATGTCCACCTCGCCAGTTATTGATAAGGGGTAATAGCGTTTGATTTGTGCTCCATTAGACATGATTTTCGGGGTGAAATCATCTAATTTGGCACATCTGTTTCGCGGGGCTAGTTACAAGGAGGGATTGCCAGCAATGTGTTTCAAAGAAGTGCTCTCCCCTATGGGAAAGATACATCAGAACTGCATCAAAAATGAGAATTCCACGTCACGTCCAATTTCTTAAGTTTTGGACGGTGTCTTAGGAGTCGGAGATAGGGTTTATTATCGAATGGCTTTTACCATATTCAATGTATATATGACACTTTGAGATGTGTGTTTAGACTGAGAAGGATAAAGTTTTTATACCGTTTTAATTCAACGTACATGGTTCTTAAGACTCTGTTTTAGTTACGTTTCTATGACGTCTTGTCTTTCATAGCTTTACTTGCTGTTCCCTCTAAACCATCAGGAATGGGTGTTACCCAACTCCGATAAATTCTTTCGCTAGTAGTTAGGGAAACACTTATCTTGATCTGATTAATAAAGAAGAGGAGCATTTGGAGACAGCTATGACTTTATTAATGACCCATTGTTCTCCTCGCTTTTTGAGTGCAAATGCTGAATCATTGGCTGATAATCTCATAAAAACTGAAGATGGTTGTGGAGTTACTCATTCAAGGCGACCAGTAGGAATTCTTTAAAATTATGAATAATATTATCACGAAACCATAAGTTTAATAATTCTCAAATACAAAATCTATTGCGATCTGGCCAAACATCACCTTTTCGTCTTTAAAAAATCTCAAAGCGGGTTGTTATGTTTGTTATAGACTTCTACCCATTTCACTTAACGAAAAATGCAAATGATTCAAACATACAAATTGCGCACTTTTTTCTCCAAGAGAAATTGGTGTACAAAAACCAAACATCCACGCTTTGAGCGGTTTTGACCGGTTTCGGGTTAACGCTCCTTTTGAATTTAAGAAGCTCTTGGTATTAAAAAAAATAAAACAAATAACGAAAATAAATACAAACCAATCATTATAATAATTCATAATTTTTAAACTAAAATAAGGAAACAACAAGAAACAACATCATTTCTCTTTCTTCCATAACCCCTGAAAAGTAAAATTGAAATTAAAAGGTTGAAAGTGAAACAACGGGGTTTAATTGCGATGCTTAGCGACACTCATATATTAAAAGCCCGTTGTCAGGGGCAACACCCTGAGAACCAATTCATAGTAATCATTGACAGAAGCCCATTAATGATATCTGTAACTAAAACCTCTAACAAGCTTGAATAGTTAGCATGTTGGGGGTGTTTTTGATTTGTCGTCAGTGAAAATTGAGTTTTCTTGTCGCACTCTTCAATTAAGTCCCAACCCATCGGGTATAAAAACGTAGTTCCTTACAACGTCATTATCATTAGTGTCAGTACTACTCAAATTAGCTTATCATTATTTCATTGCAACTAAAGTGAGTCCATTTAACTACAACGTCATTATTAATTCATTTATATTCGATTTCAATATTGCAGCTCTTTTATCATTTTTAATTCGCAATAATCTTAAAGAGTGATATGGATTTCAGTTTATAAAAACCGGTGCGACCTTGTTAATGGTGGATGTTGAGATTGCATGGAAATATTATTGTTCTTACAGTTGCATTGTGTTTTACCATTATTACTCAAGTAGAATTCAATAGTTATGTATACTTAATTTTAAGATCTACTATTATTGTATGTTTGTCTATGCTTTGGTAACATTCTGAATTGGTTTTTAAAATAACCTTGTAGTTTATATGCTATAAGACGCCCATTTTAAACTTTAAAAAATAGTTTAATTTTGAAACAGCGTTTTATATGATACTCGCATGATTAGCACCCATATTGCTCATTATGAAAATTACCAATTAAAATTTAATGTCAAAAACAAAACATAAACGCCCTGAGCCCCAAAACGCATCTCCTACTTTTTATTCATAAACACATGTTAGTTGTATTTCTTTTCACTTTTTTCATGTGTAACTGAACGTTAATTAATCTCTGCTATTTTCGACATTACAAATGCAAAAGAAAAACACAGCCAAAAATGAGAAGTGAAAAGAAACGAAAACAAGGGATGCTCCACAAAAACAAAAAAAGCAAGGGGCGGGAAAGTGTTTTAAAAATAATAAGTAACTTGATATTGGTACACGTCATTAGTGAAAATACCACCCTGAACATCGTCACTTATTGAGATTTATTGCATCAATAAATCACGAACTAACTATATACTTAACGCAGCCCGAATTCAGAATTTTCCCATTAGAGTTGTTCCCCTGGTGAGGCCCTGACAATGCATCAGCTTTAATTACTTTTGACTTGTTTCAATGATTGTGGAATCCGTACAAAATAAATAATCTTAGTTTATATAAAGGTGTATGTATAAAAAGATGTACAGTATGCTGGATATCGGTTTGTTTTCTTTATAGTATAATTATTTTTAAAACTAAATACAATAGCGAGGAATATTATTATAGCCTTTTTTCTATACTTTATTAATAATTCATCAATTACTTAATCAAACTATAATTGTCTATAGTTTTTGCTGCAATAAATGCAAAATGGAAATATATTCTGTTACTAATAATATATTTTGATTTAAGGAGTTAACTACCATCTGCAAGTAACCATTGAATTTCTAGCCACTGGTTTAAATGTCACAACAAAAATTTCGTGGTGGCGACAAAAAAGCGATTCCAACATTTTAAATGTGTTAATAAATCGACAGAGGGAATAAATATCATGTTTTTGTTGGCATAAATGATGCTAAATAGATATCATTTAATTAAGGAGAATTTATTGTCGTTACTTTATATTCTGAATGAGCTATCACATGTATAACTTAAATAAAGTTACATAAAAGAATGTAACCGAATTTCACAATAAAAAACGGTGCCATTCACAAACTATGTATTTATTGAACTGAAATGTAACCGACGAACAATAAACAAATTAAATTATACTTATCACTAAGATCATCAAATAAATACATGAAACTCGTTAATTCTGGTAATAAAATTGTCACAATTAAGATTGTTGTATAAGTTTAAACATGTTTAACTAACAACAAATTAAAGTTGGTTGTATTTTTCAATTTGATTTACATATCGACCAAACCTCTCGACATTTTCAAAAATAGAAAATTTTAATTTGAAGTTCAACAGCATTTCGAACTGCGAACTAGCACACTAGAGGTGCTCTGCTTTATTAAACATGGACAAAACAATGGTGTCTCGCTATGACTCTGACCTTCACTTTAGGATATATTTTATGTTATTTCAGCAACTTAAACCATCATTATGACTTTGACGCAGCTTAATCAGTTGTATCACTTATTTGCCTAGACGTCCTTTGAAAAAAAAGGCAGCGCTTATTGAAACGCGTATGAAACTTGATGTGGGCTTTGATTAAATATAAATAATTAGCCAACGCTAGACATATGTAATAGGCATCATTTTTGGACCTATAAGAATAGAAATATGAAAATAATTTGATATCACATTTCACGCCTATATGCGGACCTATGGCCATTTAGTTATGCTCAAGAAGAATAGAATGTTGTGACAAGGTAATAATTTTTATTGATTCAAAAACGCGTTCGCAGTCTTTCACGCAATGGCTTATGTCTCACAATGGGATCACGAAATAACATCAATTAAACGTTATTTTAAAACACGAATTTTATGTTATCATTAATTTATTTTGCATTTGCTTGCAGGTGTTTTGGTGATGATGAACTGATGAATATATAAGGATTTGGCCATACGAAAATCTGGTCAAGCCATTAACAAACTAATTTCCCATAACAAACGGTGTATCAAAGTAATCTCTATAGGATACACGAAAACATTCGTCACATTTAAGGCTGCGGTTATATCATTTACTCGTTTCCAACTGCATACCCTATTTAACGCGTTAAAAAAACTTTTAAACACTCAAATTTCATCAAGTAACAAAAACCAACTATTTAAAGCGCAAGTGTAACCATGACCTTATAAAGATAAATATACAATTGAGTTTCCCATAAGAAATATATTGAAAAGACAGTTTGTTAGGAACAACTCAAGCAGTTTCCCGTGTAACCAGACATTTTCCAATTTTACATTAACTCGAAACGATTATCATTGGACAACGACAACCGTTACGAGTATAACCACTATTTCTAGTACTGTTACTAGGTTAGGATATATATATTTATATATATAGACAACTTAGTGTGTAATTTTAAAACGCTCCCTCGTTGTATTGGAATGATCATTCTGCAAATATATGTCTTAATCATCGCCAAAAAATATAGAAACCTCAATTCTGTAACATTAAATGCGAGTGTCCTTTGGTGGACACTTAAACTCTTTTGACACTTTCAAATTGGTATTTATACACTTACTCATACCACTGGAAAGAAGAGCACCCCACGAGGTGTTCCTCAAAAAAGGTGTTCCTTTTCAAAATCCATCTAGCTACAAACTTTCAAAAATTGCCATCTAGCTACAAGAATTTGAGGAACACCTTTTTCAATAATTATCCATTTTTATGAAATCATTAGCCATTTTTATTCCAATTTTATTCATAAACATATAGTTATGTATGCTAAATTGAATTGTAATTAAAAATCGGTAGTATATGTATTTCAATATTCTGTTTTCACGAAAGGTGTTCCTCTCCATATTTCAGCGAGCTACAAGAGCGAAATGAGGCCAGCTAGCTACAAAAATAGGAACACCTTTTTGTAAAAATAGTTTTCTAAATTCGATAATTTATTATATGTTTCAATGTATCAAGTGGTGTTATGCTTAGATAACAATTTTTAAAAATTTGGTCGTGGAGGGCCCTTCTGGAAATGGTTGCAACTATAGAACAGCACCTGAAATTGACTCAAAAGTTCAAAGGGGACAGAACAAAGTAGCTGTGAAATATCCAAATATTAACGTAATCGTCAAGTTTCATAAAGCTTCATTACGCTATAATATTCCTACGTGAAGTAGGGAGAAAGGGTATAGCGCGCTAAATGTGGTATCTAGGTACTCCGATTCGCTGTAAAAAAATCTATCAATTTTGGCTGAAATTTCAAACTGATAGTGTGCTAAGTACCTCGTTAGCAGAGGAGTTTGAATGCATATGCGGTAGATTCGGCATAATATGCAACACCTTTCTGTTTGAATTGTAATTTAAAACTCCTATATTGCTTTCAATGAAGAAAAAAATAATTGGCATAAGTGTGTAATCTATAGCCCAAATGAACCGTGTAGAATTGTTTATATTTTGACAAAGTCTAGCCTTACAAATATACTTGAAGATTTGCTGCATTTTTCGTGTTTAGATATAAATCATATTAATACGTTTGCATTTAGTGACCTTTAAGGCTGATTTTTTTCTTCTAAATTTATAATTTAGATGTGATGGTGCTCAAATATTGGACTAGATATTGGACACCATCTCTATGATGCATACATGAAAACTAATTGTTTACAGCATATGTGCAGTAAAAAACAGGACAATATTGCATGCATTCACATCAAGTGATATAACAGATTTTGATCTATATGTTTATGTATACTGTTGATATACATGTTATACATGTACTGTGTATTTTATACTTTATTGGTGTGCTTTTGTTTTAATTCCAAAGAATTACAATAATCTAAAGATACCCACTCGGCAAGGGTCGTCCATAGAACGTCGCATTCGGTCGTGACGTCGAGAGGATGACCTACTTTGGGCCCGTATGAAAGTTTTTCGGACGTCCTTTTACGTCACGGCGTCCGTAGAACGTAATTTGAACGTCCGATTCGGACGCGACGTCGATGCAATATCCTTTCTACGTCCGCGACGAATAAGGACGCCCGGAAAACTTTCATACAGGCCCAAACAAGGGCGTCCGCTCAACGTCCATGGGAGTCTTGCCGAGTGGGTAATTATCGTCGTTTAAAAAGTGAATTTAGTGAATTCCGATTAAGATATAGTTTATGACATAAATACATAGATAAGTGTCAACATATTGTGAGACTTGAATTAAATCGTTTTACCTGGAACCTTTTCATTTTTATTTAGAATAATTATGTATATTTTAGATAACCTCAGGTGTCCCTACCTATAAGAGTGCATATTGCAACATTATTCGAAAACATGCATGTGAACGTATCTTTTAAGGTATACACTATTTTGCAATTACCTCGTAGTCCATAGTGATTTTACAAAAAGAAAGATACCGAAATATGATTCCCAATGCAATCCTGTGCGTGCCATCATCCTTCCTTTATTATCCAGGCAACCCAAACATAAATACATAACATTACCCCTTGCTGTATTTAACTCATCGCTGAGTTGACATAATATCAAACCTTATGTGACCCTTTGTTTTTACTCTCCACAAACAACCGTCTAGTTGCATTGTTCGATCAAGGGACCACCTAACAGACGGATCATCTTCTGAAAATAATGTATCGAATTCGGACGCAGTCATTGTCCCTTTTTATATATTTTTTTTCAAAATTGATATCTTGGCTTTATTTGTTATCGCAAATTTAGCCGAGAATCGAAACTTACAAGTAGTTCAAATTGATAAGCTATATGATTTTAATGTGGAAAAAAAGTATATGCGTATATTGATCCCTTTTGAATTAAATTATACTAGATAAGGCATTCGTAAATCAACTAAATAAATATTGAAATAAATATATTTCATTTGTTTAGGCGAAACCATATTTGGAGCTTTTTATCTCGATACATATCCGAAGGATAATAGCCTCCTCAGAAATTGTGGGTCATCATAAATGATTTCAACTAAACAATATGCTTAAGTTATCTTAAAGGGTCACAAGTAAACGCCTTATCTTAGAACATATAATAGTCTAGACCCCATCACCCAGCATGCCAATGCAACCATTGTACACTTGATAGAATCCATAGAACGTCATAATTCCCAGATCCCAGAACTTTTCTCATTGTTCTATCGTTGTTGTTCATGTTGTACAAATATAAGAGTTTTTCAGACGGGCACATCCATAAGAACGAACACGGTGGACGTCCTAGCTCGGCT
>LQRL01110389.1:2215-14246 GCA_001703475.1 Hydroides elegans | reverse complement strand
TAATAAAATTATCTTTTTACTTCACTGGCCGTGTCAGTTGCCTCTCAAAAACATTTTGGATGTGCTATATGAGCTCGTGCTTATAAAAGCATATTTTCTTAAATTTATATACTGAGGATACTTCTGCCAACTGGTCTCGTCAGTTCAAGACATGTCTACAGAAAGAAGTGAGTGATGATGCAAAATGTTACTCTGTTTTTCTTTCATCGCATGATCTTGTTTATTTGCAAAATAGTTCGTTATTTCCAAAGTTAATTTTAGTAAAAACTGACCATCCTGCATATACGCATTGTTGAAGTTCACGGGGGATCCAAGGTCACTGACCTTCTAGTTTAAAGTCGCATGGTTCCATTGTCCGATATGGAAAGAGAATTATTGTTTTGAATATATCTTGGTATGTCTTTTATGTTTATGTTAAACAATTAGTGTTTTGTCAATATCTTAGTTCCATTATTACACAAGAAATGAGAGGTGGTTGGCCAGGTAAAGTGTTAAAATCCCATAAGAAAATTCAAGTCACATCCCGAACTTTTTTTAACAAATCAGCATTTACGCAATTTACGATATAAAGATAAAATATGATAAGATTGATGTCTATTGGAAGGATAGAGCTTGTAAATCAGGAATAGAAAAACCTTTGTTTAATTAAAGCAATGTTTTTCAAATGGTCTATCCACACATAAACTTAGGCTCCAATGAATTGTAAGGGTGCGTTCAAATTGATCGAACTAACTTTCAAACCAAGTTTCAAACCACTTAAGGTCATGGCGACAATAAACAATATCATTCTATCAAATCACCTTCAAATCACCTTCAAATCTGCTTTAAACCAGCTATAAACTGGTGTTAATGGGAATTTTACGGGTGCGCCGTTGGTTTGAAGTTAGTTTGAAGGCTGAATCAGGACGGATTTGATGGTTTGAAGTCAAGGTTGAAGAACCTTCATACAAACCCTTAATTTTGGTACAGTCTTACCCGCTTATCTCGTACCCGTTTATCTCGTCAACCGGCTATCTCGTCAGTTTTTCGAATCCCCACCCCCATGCCATATAGAATACATTAAAAAATGATCGGATATCTCGTCGACGAGATATAAATGACCCGCCTATCTCGTCAAAATGTCTCGGTCCGGGTCTTATATACATATTGTGTATTTGATCGGCTATCTCGTCGCAACCGAAATTTGAACAAAAATGGTCCTTTGTGTTAATTTTATTTCAAATGGTGCGCTGTTTTCTAGTTTTATTAGAAGATGCTCACCTCATAGATGGTCATTTATAAACAATGTCAAGCCTTTTTCTTTGACATTTTGATCGTTTGATCTTTTGCTGTAATGGATCCACCATAAAACAATAACGGAGGAGCTTTTGGTGCATTCACAGCGCACAATAAAGAGGGGTTCCGTTGTAAATTCCTACTTATTACTGGCGTCTTTTGTTATATTGTCTGATGTTTCATTTAAAGATCCATGATTTGAATTACTTCGAGACATGTGCTTATTTCGCAACTTAGCCTATGTGTTTTAAGGTTTGATACAGATAATGGACAACAGCGACAAGTGAAACTAAAAGAAAACTTGTCGATGAAACATTGGTATAAAAACATAACGCCTAAATAATGTAGGCCCCTACATGTGAATGTTTTATCATTTAATCAAGATATATGCTCATATTTTGATTTTAAACTATTAAAACATTTAATATCATATCCTTATAATAACTTCTATGGTCGTCATTTTGAAACCTGGATATCTCGTCACCCGGCTATCTCGTCATTTTCGCCTCGGTCCCAACACTGACGAGATAAGCGGGTAAGACTGTATTGTCGAAGCAACGACGTTCTTAAGAGTGTGGCCACAAACTAATCTTCAAACCTAACTTCAAACCACTTAAGGTCGTGGTTCTGATGACACAAAAACGTTGTTGGTTTGAAGCATGGTTCGAATGCGCTTCAAACTACCGTAAGACCTACCTTCAAACTACTCTTCAAACCAAAGACGCATATGTAAATTCCTATGTACACCAGTTTAAAGCTGGTTTGAAGCAGGTTTGAAGGTGGTTTGAAGGTGGTTTAATAGAATAAGATTGTTTATCGTCGCCATGACCCTAAGTTGTTTGAAGCTTGGTCTGAAGGTAATTTTGATCAATGTGGCACACCCTTAGTAGTTTGAAGCTAGGTTTGACGGGTAGTTTGAACAATTCAAACGCACCCTAAAGCCTATGAATCAAAATGCTCTCGTTCACGCAATGCTGTTCTTAATTGAGGTCTTATGGGTTTTATGAGGAAAACAATCAACACCACCTTTTAAAATCTCTTTTTTTCTTCATAAACCAAAAGTCTAAAGTAATAGAAATTGTAACATGATTTTACCCAAATGAATGAATGTAATGTAATATAAATGTGATCTATTAATATTTTGTATATATCTGGGCACAGCGCAGTGAAAAAAATATAAAACAGACTTTTTGCCGGGCCTGTAGAATACACATACCAATAATTCTAGCATGTAGATAATATTATTTATATTATGTGCAACAAGGCTCTTGTTAAAGCTTAGAATGTAGAACCATAATGCACTGTTACATACAACACTTAAATGGACTTAACGATGCCTATAAATTCAATTATATTCATAATTGTGTATTTTTGGCCTATTGTTATTATGACTACTAATTAGTCATACTAATTAGTGCTAAAATCATGTAGAATTCTAATCCTAATTCATACATAAGTGTTTGATGAATCCATTATCTTACATGGTAAAACACTTATCTAAGTGACACAACATTATAAATTATACAATATTTTCTTGAAATTTAAATTTGGATGTCATTTGGATTACATCCTCTAATGATCCCTGTAACTCATGCGTTCAACATCGTAATCCTTCCTTTTGTTCTTTGGCATACTGAGAGCGAGTATCAGAGAAATCTCTGCATATTCTACTTTCTACAAGGAAGAAATTGAAAATGTTCCAGAAAAAAAACTAAAACAAGTTCTTTAGGAGATACATGTAGATGATTGCCGAACAAAATATACATCAGATGTGTTTTATGCATAATCGGGTCATTCTGCGACAAAAACCGCATGATCTTATCATTATTATTGATTACTTTGCTTATAATGCTTATTAAATCATCAGATTTGATATGCAATATGCATTCATTTACATACATGTTCTCGGTCCGTGTAGGATGTTTCTAAACGGCTTACTGCCAAGGGTGTTGGATCGTGATATTCATTGTTTTTTGTTTACCTCATGTTAAATTTCCATTTCTTCATAAAGGCCCATTTCCGTTTTTAGGATTTTCCTGAACGGCTTAATGCCAATGGTGTTGGATCACGATCACGATATATATTGTTAGTACCCCGCCCGCCACGTAGCGCGGTAGCGGGGGACTATTGGATCCGGGTCCGTCCGCAGAGAACACCAAAACCGTCGGCCCGGGGCCGACAGAAGTTTGGTCGGGCCCACAAAATTTTGGATCCTGTCGGCCCATCGGGCCGACAGAAATTTGACCAAAATATAACTTTGTCTTCCTATTTATCCATACATTTTACAATTTATTATTTCACTAAGGTTGTGTGGCTCGAGCCTCCAGCCCTTGCATCTTTTTATCTTACGTCTTTTCGTAATAATTGGCAAAGTTATCCTTTATTTTGAAGCAATATTAGCGAGGATGTTGTTATCACGAGGGTAGACTGTATACGGGTAACGGATCGAAACGAAAGGCAGAACATAACCTTAGTGGTCACTCGGTTGCATACTCGACCGGAATTTTAGCAACTAGAGTGTTGTAGATTTTTGCAAAAACCGATTACCTAAAAATTTACTGCATGCATGACATACGTCGAACAAACAGATTTACTGTAACACATATCCGAATGACAATAGTAACTACAACTAATCATAAACTAAGGATAGTAGCTGAATACCTGTACTTGTATTTTCGACACATACATAAAGAAACCCATAGTATTAGAGCCTTTAGAGCAAAACAAGGTTACACATTTTTAAATGAAAATATGCACATATTGTTCGAAGTTAGCATGTACATGGACCGTCTTTCATGTACACCTCCTTTAAATGTTATTGTTTTCTTGAATGTTATTGTTTTCTTAAATGTTTTCTAGTAAAATATATTTTATTTGAATAACATAGCTTTGCGTTTCCCTGCGCTTCCATTAAGGATATGATAATAGAAATGAACCTTATGCCGACTTTATTCACAACAAACCCCGTCTGGTCACGTGTTTTTTTCATAAAGTAAAGTAAAATATAGGAAAATATTTTAAATTTGACACAGAAACATATCATAATATTAGAAAACATACAGTCTCTGAATATATAATCGCTTTAAAGTTCTTTGTAATTACTCGTTATTAAAGGTGCTTCTTTGATCCACAATCACACAAAACACATAATTATCAGATTTGTTTCAAAAATCTTCTGATAATTTCCGACTTCTGACTCCTTTTTTCAAATTGACAAGTGTCTCGAAACTGGTCATAAATCGAAAAATCGAAAAATAAGTTCTTGCGAGATTTCAAATCACATGCATTTTTTGCCATGACATTTATATCCTCCAAATGAATGTCGCGCTTCTTGACCTTCAAATACTCAACCAGAAAGCACCGTAAGTAAGTGACAATGATCAAAAGATTCCTTCTTTTCTCACAGCATTGTCGCTGCGTACATGGCTCCGTGTCTATCGAGTCCAAACAACGGAAAAGTGCATCGGTCATTTCTACAGTTTTCGCGAATATGGTCGCCATCTTTCCGTGTTTCAGACGCAGTTCTAACTGTTTGAAAATCAGTAGAGTCCATTCTTCAACGGACAATGCTCGGCTCTGAACGGGATTTCCTAGATGACACACAATGGCACTGGTTTTGAGATAGTAGGTTTTGAGACACTCATCAATAGCGAACACTTCTGTTAGCATAGATTGAATATCGGGATGAAAAAGCGCTATTATGCGCATTGCCTTTGCTAGTTTGAAACCGATTCGTCCATTTTCGGGTAAACTACGTACAAGCCCGGATTCGATATCGGAGAATGCGACGGAATATATGCCCTTATTTGGCCCTGTAAGTGCTGGTTTGCAAAATATGTAGAAATTATGCGGTTTTATCCCTTCGATCTGTAGCTTCGAATTAATGTCCGGCGGTGTCGTGAAAGCGGGTACCAGGTCGATTTTGATATCCATAACTCTATACTTTTCCCCTCTCCACTTTAAGTGAATGCATGAAATATTTTTGAATTCGTAAAAGTTTGGGTCAATATATAAATGCTTTCCTAACATTCCTTTCTCTATGATTCGAATAACCGCTCTCTTGAAGTGACCGTCCATTGCTTTTTTGAATTTGACTACATCAAAACTTCCATTGGTCATGACGAATCCTCTCAAAACGTTGCAGTCCTTTTTCGCGTTAAGAGAGACACATGTAATATGAAAATCATCTTCTTTTATATCCAAAAAGCGCTGTGTGTTTACGCAAAGCAATAAATAGTCAAACTCGTCCGGTCGGAACGGCCTTGTCCCTTCGGTTGCACTGCCCACAAGTATTGGCACAAAATAGAACAGAGGCTGACCTTTGCGAATTTCCTGGCTCACTGCAATCATAAATGAATGAACGGTTTCTTTGAGCATTTGGTCCTCCTCCTCTTGTTTATAATTGTAAATGACCTGCATCTGTTCAAACGCATGTGTATATTTACCAATGTTATTCTTGCATAGTATGGTGACATAGTCTTCCATTTTACATGCAGTTATATACGTTTGATTTGAACTGGTTTTTGATATGGAACATTTAATAAATCGACTTATTTTATACCATCTCTCGAATTGTGCCATATCTTGTATATTTTGGATTTGCTGACCATATTGTCTGTTCATTATTTTTACGGATTGCGCATTCTTGGTTGATAAATGTAAAAGACTTATGCCGTTATGTTCCTCTAATAAGTCTTCCAACATCAGGTGCTCTAATATATCTGGCGAATGTTCGATTATCAATTCAACCACTTCATTTATGCCGTATTCTAGTGCATGATATAATATGTGTAGTTCATTCTCAATAGTAAAGTGTGTAGATTTCATAACCAAGCAGAAGTGATTATACAGGGTATATATGCAACCTAACACATCGCATGTCACATTATTTGTTATCTCTTTTACATGATGTATCCAGACTTGGAATAATTTTCTTGTTATTTTCTTGTTACAGTTCCACAAATTATTTATAAGAACTCTTGATATTTCGGGGACATGTGTTGAGTCAATACAACCTTGAATTTCGTCCAGTAATACGCACGCAACTTTTGCTCTTTGATTAGCAATAGCTAAATTTAAGCAAGCAGATAATGTTGAAATTTGATTAAAGTCGATATTTGGAAGCAACAATTGAGTTTCTCTCAACTTTCCTTGGTGGGAAGAGGCTCTCAAACTATCTCTCAATACTTCACACATTTCCTTTGTTTTCTGCTTTGAAATCGATTCCGTGAACCGTTTTAGTAGATATCTAACAATAGAATACTGGCCTGCAAGGCATGCACACATCAAAGGAGTCCATCCACGTAAGTCTTTTTCGAAAAACTGAAATTGGTTGCGGTCTAACAGCTTAGTTACGACATTCAGGTATCCGCGAAAGCATGCGAAATGAGAGATTGTTCGGCCATGAATCAAGTCACGCTGATTAATATCATATTTGCACCAGTAGGGATCAGAGAGAAGCAGGCTTACAGCTTCATTATTTTCTATTTCACATGCAAACATGATTGCATTGATTTTCAAACTCGTAGTCTTATCCAAGCGTATATTTTTATGTTTCAATAACAATTTTAATATCTCCATTGACTCAACAATGATTGCTGAATATAAAGGCGGATAATCCTCATAGCAATTGATATTAATGTTTGGGTGTGATAACAGTAATTTTAAAATGGGAATATGTTTATTATCTATTGCAATTATAATAACCGGAATACCGTTGAAACTAACATTAACGTCTACGCCGCATATAAACAAAAGATAATATGTGCAGTAAGGTAATCCGAGAAACACCACGTTCCAAAGCGCCGGAGGACGTGTTACAGTCGAATGTTTTGCGAACATCAACTTATCCATGGTTGAATTTTTATTACAATGTATTTGACAACTATCGTCAATAAATGTTGCTATCAGAGGATAAACACTTCGTTTTCTTTTCAAGTATTTTACACGTGCTCTTCTAAAATCGCTTGTATATTTAACGGTTTCCTGTTTTTACTTTTTAACTTTTCAAAAATATAGTTTACAACCAAATAACTGCATAAATGTCACTTTTCTATAATGATAAATAACCGAAAATAATTTAAATTCGTGCAATAGAATATATACTTAATTTGATTCCATAGCTAATAAGCTAAATTATGTTTGTTGTTATGCATTTTGTCTATCAAGCTACATTTCCAATTAAGATTAAATAGAAACGTGCAGCAACGATTGCATCTAATAAGTTATCGAGAGTATATCTTAAGTATAACTTTTTCTTGGTACAGGACAGTGTGTGATATAAGTGGATAAATCTTAACTTTGAAAAAAAACATGATATTACCGCTCACACTGATAAGAGTGGTATTGTAGTTCAACAACATGGTATTCTTTATCGACATGATATATGATGCTATTGAAATGACAACCTTAATAACAAATAAGAACCCTTACCTGAAATTTATCAAGTACAAATCAATTAAAGTCGTGGATACGGAAACAACAGTATACCACTTAGAATCTGGATCTGTGTCACTATATATTAGTTATGTTATAATGTCTTAACTATTTTATTTAGTCCGAAGTATATTTGCCCGAATGATGTTATTTTGCACACTTTATTACTCAATGTAAAAATTCTTGAAGGGTCGTATTTTATATTATAAAAACACGTGATATATTAGAAACCCATATATATATAAACATGTTTTTTTTTGGCATATTGTTATTATGACGTACTACTAATTAGTGCTAAAGTGATGTAGAATTCTAATCCTAATTCATTTATAAGTGTTTGATGTATCCATTATCTAATATGGTAAAACGAAAATCTAAGTGACACAATATTATAAATTATACACTATTTTCTTGAAATTTAAATTTGGATGTCCTTTGGATTACATCCTCTAATGATCCCTGTAACTCCTGCGTTCAACATCGTGATCCTTACTTTTGTTCCTTGGCATACTGAGAGCGAGTATCAGACACATTTCTGCATATTCTACTTGCTACAAGGCAGAAATTGAAAATGTTCGAGAAAAAAACTAAAATCAAGTTCTTTAGGAGATACATGTAGATGATTGCCGAATAAAATATACATCAGATGTGTTTTATGCATAATCGAGCCGCTCTGCGACATACCCCGTTACGATCTTTTCACTATTCATTGCTTTGCTAATAATGCACACGAGTTCATCATATTAGATATATATATATAAACATACATGTTTTCGGTCCCTTTAGGATGTTCCTAAATGGACTGCTGCCAATGGTTTTGGATCGCGAGGCGACGGCGTCCGAAAAATGCGTCAACACGTGTGCCGACCTCCTTTTGGGCAATATCGTCCGCCATGACAGGTGAGCAATAATTTCGATGTATCAGCTACATGTCCATGACATAGTTTTCCATTAGGCCAATAAAATTGACCTAAAAATCCGTCAAAAATTCTAAACATTTCCTATCCTCTGTTTCTAACATTTTTGAAGCTTCCTGTTTTATTTTCCGAGTCGCGTATTAAGCGCGCGCGAGATATCGTTTAAATTATAAAGTCTCCCAAGTAACATGTACGCCGACCTCCTATTGAGAAATATCATCCGCCATAACAGGTAAAGCGAACGATTCCATTATTTTAAATGTTTTATGTTGAGATTGGATTGAAAAGGGTGCTGTATTGAAATTTGATGGAAGGATTTGGGAACGGATGTATGATAATTTACATTGTTGACTCACGCCCGAAAAAAAATGTTCACATGCCGTAAGTTTGATGTAAACCAATTTTAATAATTAAACGATAAAAATGTTATTAATATAAAATGTAAGCATTACTCTAATAAGAGTGAAGGTTGAAAAGAAACATATTAACGGATGGTGTGTTCTTTCCTCTGACATTTTAATAAGTCTAAATTACAGTTACAAACAAACAGAAGCATCAATGTGTTATGAATGTGTGTGTTCAATTGTAATTTTGCTATACACAATGCTCTATGTCCGAAGGTCGACCGAAGATTGTCACAAGATGGCCTGGGAACTTCTTGCTATAATCGCAAGCAGTAGCGGCACTGAGCTCAGGTAAGGGAAAGTTGGATCTGTCTTTTAATGATATACATGTTATTCGGCAAAACAATGAAATACGTTCAATCAATACAAAATATGAAGCATTCTTACGATGAAATTAAAAGTTTAGTTACTGAAATGTTCCAAGAATCTGCTTGAAAGTATATTGTCATAATTTTCGATTGTTTCTGAAATACAATTCACTGATTTCGCTCACTACAAAAACAATATAAATTCATTGGAAGATATTGAATAAAAGATAACAACAACTAGAAATAACATTTATATTGGTCTTGATTACACCTTTGCTACAGGCGCTATCTTGCCAAATGCTGCGCACTGTGGATGAAAGCAGGACTCTTTGGCAAACAAATGATTGAATCCCTCAAGACACACATTGGCACTGAACATAATCTGGTAAGTTTACAATTTGTAAGTCTATGCCTTTAACGGCCTTCTAAAGTCTCTTAATTCATATCGATTGATTGAATCCCTCAATACACACATTGGCACTGAACATAATCTGGTAAGTTTACAATTTGTAAGTCTATGCCTTTAACGGCCTTCTAAAGTCTCTTAATTCATCATGAAATATACCATTTAACGTAATAAAGAATGCATTGGTAAGTTGGACAATCTTTGTATTCATGATTATAACGTTCGAGGTTCATCTTTGATATAGGTGCTTGGATAGGTTTTTTGCTTGTCGGTCGATTTTATTGATTATCATAAATCTAATATTTTGCTTTGATCTTATATCTTCATTAAGATGTTACGTACAATATAAGAACACGTTGATTTTATATTAATAGGCTGTATGGATGCTGCTGTCGGAAATAACCATGTTTTTCCCGAAAATCAGCGCCGACTTTGTTCTCGATTATTGGACCGTTTCGGCGAGCCAACTCAAAGGTAAATAGCATTTGAGATACTACTAGATAAAACTGGAGACGCCAAGCTGTTATTGGATTCTTATAAAATTATTTAGCATATTAAATGTCATTGATATTGTGTTTTGTTATGGTTTAGTGTCGTCAAACGAGACAAACATGGCTTCTTTGACATTCAAAATTAAGGAGATTCTTTATACCTACCGTTTTCAAATACGCTGTATAACCAAACATAACTCCTTTGTAGGCATATATTCACATGTAAGTACAACTATTTTTTACGTTAGCCTATATACAAGAGTTGAGAAATTATTATTTATTCTGCTCATTTATCAAACTGCTTTTCACGTTTTTCCTTTTTGCAGACGAGAACCATCTAGTCGTCCAGGAAGTTCTCACCGTGCTTGGTCACGTGTCCAAACAAGTGAATCCGGATCGCATCTCTGACGTCACAGGTATAAACGTCATATAGTTATAAAACTCATCGAGACATGGACTTAATCTATTTGCTCATATAAAAACATCTTGTTTAGGATTTTTAGCAATACAAGGGTAGATGCATTTCATGTAACGCGCATATAGGAACAAAAAAAACTTTTGGTCTAGTTAATGAAATGTATCAAATTTACATTAATTAAAGATTGTGCTTATCTTTAAATGATTAAGTGGCGATTTTAGAGAATTACGAAAACCCATTGATTTAGTTATAAGGTAATAAAAACGTTGACACTTTGAGAGACATATGCTATGTATTGTAATTCCAGTGTGCAACATAAGCCATAGACCGATAGACAATTCTATGCGAAAATGGCTCGGTCTATGCGATCCCAAATTCGTATAGACCGGTGTCTATGCGATAGTTTGCCTTTTTTATTTTCTTATTTTTTCGCAGGCTTCCCAGCGGAACCTTTTAAACCTTTTAAACCTTTTAAAACCTTTTTTTTTCTAGCGAACCTTTTTTTTCAACAAAAAAACCTTTTAAAACCTTTTAAACCTTTTTTTTTGGCAAAAGCAAGATTTTTTAATATTTTGATTATTTTGATGCATAAAAAAACACATTTTAATGTGTTATAAAATCGATTGTTCAAAAATTTTGCTCGCGCCTTCGGCGCTCGCTAACCACCAACACTCTTAAAAAAAAATTGTTCGCGCCGTCGGGGCCCTGATATCAACTAAATATATAGGCATGGTTTGTTCAGTGTTGCCACATGATACTTTTTTAAAAGTATCATACTTTTTTTTGAAAATCGGCCAAATTATACTTTTTTTATACTTTTATACTTTTTTTTATACTTTTTTTGACTCTCGTACTTTTTATACTTTTTTTTTCCAAAAATCGGTGATTTGATATTTTTTTTGCAAAAAATTTGCTCGCGCCTCCGGCGCTCGGGTTTTATATTCAAGCTTTAATATTCCTACTAACTACACAAAACCAATGTTAATTTTAGTTAGGTTGATTTACAATTGCAAGTTACGTGTCAATGTAAGTTTCAATGGTATGCTTAAGATCAAACATGATACCTTTCCTGTTAATTGATGATTTGTTATTGTATATGGGTTTGCATTTCTGCTTTGCTCATTTTCGTATGTCACCGTACTTATTTGCACCCAGCCAACCCAATTGGCTGAGGGCTATTACTATCCCCCATTCCCTCCGTCGGGGCGTCTGTCTCTCCGTTCGTCAGTTTGTTAACATTTCAGGTACAGTTGTTTTACTTCGATACTTTCCTGTGAAGTTGTTGTCCTAGAGTCTTGAAACTTAACAGAACATATTTAAAGTTCATATTAGGTAGGTGTGCAAATTTGAGGTTTCAGTTTGATTGATCAAAGGTTT
>LQRL01110336.1:17300-53777 GCA_001703475.1 Hydroides elegans | reverse complement strand
ACTGGTCACGTCAGTTCAAGAGATAACTTTAGAAAGAAGTGAGTGATGATGCAAGATGTTGCTATGTTTTTCTTTCATCACATGATCTTGTTTATTCACAAAATAGTTCGTTATTTCCAAGGTTAATTTTAGTAAAAACTGACCATCCTGCATCTGCAAATTTTTGGAGTTCATGGGGCATCCAAGGTCACTGACCTTCTAGTTTGAATAGTTTTGTGACGATGTGAATAATATCTATTTTTAATATTATTTTTTTATTTTACAATGCTTTGCATTTATATACTTTTATCTTTGATAAAGAAATAAGGACAAATGCCAAACGATTTAAAAACTGCTCACTATATCTGTTGAATAAATAAAAAAATATTTGACAACACATGTCACGCCCCTCCCAATAACACATCAGTGCAATGCCTATTCTCTGATCGAGCAATATGCAGGTGTAATTAGCTGGTAGAGCGTAGAACGGTTTGTATCGTTTAATGTTTTAAAATTTCCTTTTTTTTATATCTCACAAAAGAAATGGAATAAGTTATCTATGCATGTCTTCATTTACATAATAGTTTTAAGAATCATTTTAATATGGAAAAACGCTTCATTAAAATAACCATAAAAACCTTAAATGAAATGTATGTTAACACCAACACTCCTTTGTATTTGTGGTCTACAGTTAAATGTTTGAGTGGTCAAGCAAGTGGTGACAGTGAAAATGGAACAACTTTCCGTTCGCACCTGGATGAGTCATGGGGAATTTAAATACTGCGTACTTTAATCCGATGTGTCGGTTCTTTTTTGTCGTACTTACAGTGCATACAAAGCTAAAGGTCGACAGCCTTGCTTTCTAGCTTATCGATAAATTCCATATCACAAGATAACTTAAAATACACAATCAACGCGACAGCAAAAATAGATAAAAATACATTCAGAACTGAAGTACAAATTAATGTGAAGTGAATACATATGCAGAGTTTAATACTTGATATTTTAACACAGCATCTAGTTGAGTGTCTTTCCAAAGAACTGACTAGGCCAGTTAATCAATATAATTCATCTTCAAGTACAATTCCGGCTACGCATCAACATAAAATACAAATGTTTGCATAAGAAAAAAATCATTCCTTGTGAACTGAGAGAAGCTATGATTGACGGAGAGAAAACGTGCTTTATAGCACAATATTAAGTAAAAGCGTGATAGGATAAAACTTTAGCTATGTGCTCCAAGTGTCAAAGAGAGTTTTAATGTATTACTACCAAAAACAATTATCAATAACCAAACGAGTATTGTTTTGGCCAAAGGGTACTCGGATGAATACCTCAATTACTATCTCCTTTAGCTTTTGTGAAAAATGGTGTATACGGTCAGCTTTCAGACTTATCGACTTAGCGCCAAGTAGAATCTATCTCGATATTTAAATATGTGCGTTTAAATTTACCGACTCCTTATGTTCTAACTATTGTGTGCTGCAAAACCTACTTAAGACAAGTGCAAGGGCCTACTGAAACCATTTAAGATTATGCGACACACTGCATACAGACTGATAAACTATTTTGATAGTTATTAATGATGAATATTTTTGTGGACAACCTGATTCATACTATTGCAGTAAGCTAACACGTGAATATTTACAACGTTTTGCAAAAATTTCGTAACTTTCTCATAGTTGTGAGAAAATCAATAAATACCTTCAATCCATTACAAAAAGGGGATACTAGGTTTTCGTGGAAATATTTAGGGTGTTTTCTCGCTACATAATTTTTTTTTGAGAAAGTGCCATTGGTGACATTATGTGTAATAACCTAGTCACTTGAAATCAACTAATAACTCATTTCTTACATATTTTGCTAGCTACTAGGTTTTTGCAAATCACTTAGGATATGGGTACACGATAAATACAATCAATACATGGACCAAGAATTAAAGTTAAGAATATTATTTATAAGTAAAATCTTATTAATGATATGATGATTTACTTATAATGATTCTCGCATTCACTCGACACATATACTTGATATGCTATCAATGTGACCTTCATCTTGAATAGTTATCATATTGTTTCAGTGCTTAAGTGCTTTATTGATAATGCAAACATCTTATAAGCAATAAGCGATTACATCAGCTACTTGTCTAATCATAAGACTACAACGTCGTATGTTTAGTTTGCGAACGTACAATAAAATAACAGTATATTGAATTCATGAAATAATATCTTAATTAAAGGTGAACACATTTTGATACTTATATATACTCCAAACTGCAAGAATTGTAAGGATACTTGTGCTATTAAAGTTTATCAATAGTAATATTCAAATTTATCACAAAAAATATATAATTTCGAGAAATTATAACGTTTATATTCTAAATAAAATATAGTGAGAATATGTGTATGTGATTTGTTGTATTAAACGTGTTTTTATATAATGTTTACTTCGACAAACGTATTTTTGGTTTATGATGATTCTAATGTTATACAGTTTTGAAACATGGCGTCTGGAGGTGATCCGAAAGAGTCAACGACTACAACACCGGACGACATTCCATTGGGTGAAGGTGAAGTTGACATCGGTGACTACCGTGTTCAGCTTGCTGATGATATAGGGAGTGGTTCCTTCGGTACGGTTTATGAGGCAACCAATCGATATACACAAGAAATCGTAGCCGTAAAGAAGATAAAATATACATTTCGAAAAGAAATTAATAATGAGATGAGAGATATGGCAACGGCAGAAGCAGAAACCATGAGAATCAATCATCATCCTCACATTGTTAGCTTGCTGGATTACGAAATCCGCTTGGGCAGTGCATGGCTATTTATGCCATATTGCGACCTCGGTGACATGGGCAGCTATCTCAAATACAACCCTGAATTGTCAATTGGAAAACGATTCATAATGATGCATCAATTGGCAAAAGCAGTTGATCATCTACATCATCATACTCCGCCTATAATTCATCGTGACATTAAGCCCGGAAACGTACTGGTTAAGCAAATAAATGGTGAAGAACGAGCAATGCTTACGGATTTTGGATTTGCCAAACTGTATGATTATAGTATGAGCATTGCGGGATCGGCAGTGTATAGACATTTTCAAGAATCATTGAAGGGCACACCGGGTTATATGGCACCAGAATTGTACATGGAGGATCCAAACGGGTTAACATACACGGCCACGGTAGATATCTTCAGTTTGGGTCTCCTGTATTCTATCATTTTCGAATATTCACAAGAAAACAAGAATTTACAGCCTATGAGTGGTACGTAAAATAATTGGCTATTATTACACGCATTTAATAATTCTCGTTTTTAAAATATCAGGATGGCTTACTTTATATATGTTTTGAAGTAGTGTGTATGACTTAAGGTCAAACGTATGATTATGAAATAATTAATATCAACATTTAAATATCAATATTGTGTCGTATAAAAATCAAAGGAAATCATAGAGCATAATTTACCTTTATATTTTAAGTGAAAGCGAAGAGAGAGAAAAAGGTTGTTAACTTCGGGTTCGAGATGAGCGAATGCTTTAAGCGATCAGAGGCATTGCCCTGCATTGTGGAGCACGAAGCAAATGACAATACCTCAATTCAAGACCTAAAGGAGCTCATTTTGAAGATGACTGCGTTCCATGACAATGACCGGATACATATAGGAGCAGTAGAGGAAACATTGAAACGTATCGTGTGTAAGTTTCAATTCGTGTAAATAAACAGATATGCCATTTTAATCTCTTTAGTCTTCTTTGTTAAATCTGCCAGCTTTGTCAGGCGTTTGTTTGTAAGTAAGTTGATAATTCCGTAATTCTAAAATCAGTTACATAAAACCGATCTTTTGGTGAAGTTTATACTGAAGAATTTCAAACGTAAACTACAGCGCCTTATTCGCTAGATATGGATTATTAAATAGTATATATACAACATATTAATATATATATTATTATTTCCTACCTTCGTTATTGATTTAGAGCTTTCTGACACCCATCACAGGTTTAGTATAGCATGCTCATTACAGCATATAACGATTCCAGGTCTGACCATATGAGAATTTGAATTATTACTGTCACCATGGAGAACGTCCGATTTGCTAAAACTTCCCAAATTTACGTTTTACATGTATGGAGCAATAACGTTGATATCAATAAATAATGTAAATTTTGATATAAGGATTTGATAAAAATGTTTTCAAGTGACTAAAAGTGAATACAACGGTGGCATGTTTATACAATATTGTCATGTAGAGCATCACCAGTATGAGTATACTTCATGGGAGTCATTGTAATCAAAGACATATTGTCAAAACTATATAAACCGATATTATAGCGATATTTTTTTATATTGACGTGAAAATAAATAAATTAAACATTTTTTTTTTATACAAGGGGTTCAATTTAAGCGCAACATTTAAAATTAGTTTATATAACGTAACGCCATTGCTAATCTTAAACGACCCCAAATATATAAACTGAAGATGTGTCATCGCCCTTGGCCATTTTATGTTGTTTATCAACTATTGTAATAATGTAATTTATAATATATATTTTTTACTCAATTATCCTTTATAGACGATGCAATCAAAAATAAAATAACTGTTTGCGAACCATTAATCTTGAAAACATATTAGCAGTTTTCGTCAACACCTAATTAATTTGCTTTGTTTAAAATTTTACTCGTATCCTAGCGACTTAGTTATCACTAATAAACATTTTCATGACCATGAAAGTTCCAATATAAGAGAGGAGTCTAGCACTTTAAATGAAAGATGTGACAACAATATTTTTATAGTTGCAAGCTGGTCCTCTTTTATTTATATATTTTTTTCAGTGCTTGCGGGAATTTCGACAGCCAATACAAATAGTTTGGCTTTTGACATGATTGGACGCAAACTAAACCGAGTAAAACAAATTGGAATATCAGATGATCCATATTCTCTCAAATTTATTGATGGAGAAATATGGTGTTGCCACAACAACGGGGTATTAGTTTTTGACACAACGATGACCCCTGTGCGATGCATGAAGACCGGCTTCACACTCGATGTTGCCCTTCTTTCAGGAGGAAATGTTGTTATTGCTGGGGAAAATTTGTGCGAAATGTCCAAATCAGGTACTGGAAAGCATGCTTTAAAAACGTTTAAAACGGCACAATAATATTTCTTAGCCCTAAATTTGAATGCATTAATTGATACTTAGAGAACAAAAATCATATGTTTTCTAAACTTCAAATCACGGACCAGACCTATCACTTCAATGCAAGTAATTCATTTAAATATATTTTGTTTATTAAAATATATTTACAAATAAAATATAACAATACATAGTATATACATGAGTATCTCATGCTGTTATAAACGTTAATTTTCTTTCAACAAATTGATACAGGCAAAATTATCAAGGAAATATCAAGCGAATCCCATTGGGGATTAGCAGTCCACGATAACCATTGCTACTCGTGCCCATTCTGGTCATCTCAGATAGACGTATACTCCTGCAGGGACTGGCACTTGTTTCGCTCAATGCAACCACCTGGTTGCAACATCGACTGCTTGAACCACACGATAAGTATTAGCAGTCACAATATCAAAGTGTGCTGCTTTCAAACGAATAGACTTATAATACTGAGTTTGGATGGACAGGTGAGGTCGATTCATGGACCTCTTATTAAAATTACTGACCAATCACGACATGCCACAAGTCGATTTGGGTCAGTGAAGAGTCGCTTGAGCGGCCCACGTTTATGTCAAGAGGACAATGATGGCAACGTGCTCATCACCAGTTTTTATGAGAATCGTCTGCTAATTTTCACAGCTGATAGCAATTGGCACGATGTCACACCAGACAGTGGTGTTAATCGTCCACAAGGTGCAGTGTGGTTGAACGGGCGTCTCTATGTTAGCAGTAATGTTAGTAGTTCTATCACAATGTTTGAATGATCACGTTCTATATATTTGAACAGAATCACCCGGTGATTTAGTTATGTGTTGAGGTGTATAATAAAGAAAAACACTTGTCATTGAAAGGAAAACGAAAAGTTATGAATATTTCAACCAATCAACACGTCATTTGGTGATGAAATGATGTATGTAAAGAAATAGCTATACAAGTGTCATTATTCAAGAACAGCTAATGTGTTTATAGCATATCATCTATATAATTTACTGAATTTATCATATTGTGATGTTTAAAAATGATCTTTATTAAATAAATATTCAATTTAGCTTGCTTTAGCAACATTCGTTCAAAAACATTAACATACAAATGGAAGAATAGCTTTAGATTAAATAAATTGTATTTATTGGATGAAGATAACATTTATTTTGTAATGACAATATTCTATTTAAAACATAACATTCTTATCTAAACTATGACAAATATTGCATATTTTGGAAATGATCATTAGCTATTTACAATTTAGCGCCTATAATATAATAAAGTCCTAAATCAAAACTAAATATCTTTAATCGCTTTTCTGTTCTATAAAGTTATGAATATATTTCAATATGTCTCTTATGATGAAATATCATTAAATGACACCCCCTTTAATTGTTATATCCTTAGAATTTAAAGTTAATATAAGTTTTTGCCTGAAGAGCATTATTAAAGGTCGAAATATATCGCAATATATCGCAATATATATAACTAGCAATTGAAAATAAACGCAACTCTCAAAACAAGTTGAAACAAAATACTTATAACGGTTTCAAAATGGTTTCGTAAAATGTATAACCTTCTCAAAAATGTAACTCAATATTTTTTTTGGAACATAATACCATCAATTTCTAAATTAAGTTCGACCTCGTTTATTTGAAACAAGGTAGATTTACAACTTAAGTAATCAGCATTTTCGTAAATCATAGAATTACTCTATAAACCATATAATATATAAATATATTGCACGACATTAAAACATGATCTACAACATGTCTTTATTTATTCTACTTTGCTACTAACTTTTGTTATTGCTATGCAGAGAGCTTAAAGTACAGCAAACACAAATGATACAGCCAGGAAAAGAACTGTATATATACATTTGCAATTAAAAACCTAGCTATTTATGTTGACTTGCATTCATACTGTTCAAAGCAACGATAATGAGCAAACATTGGTCAATTATCTTGTGAACGGCCCAAGTTTGCTCTAAATTGTTGTTTTTTCATATTACTGAACGGACACTGGCTGATTAATAAGTGTATATTTTACTGATGATTTGATATAAACAAGAGAAGATTAATATAGCCCGCATCTGGACAATGACAAAGAGGGAAATTTAGGTACAAACAATGGTTTTGGTGTTTAAAATGGTTTGCTCTAGCCTATCATTTGCATATTAATAGCTCAATACTTGATGACTTATATTAAGAGAAAACCTAGATTAAATTCCAGAAAATATTGAGACCAGCTCAAATTAAAACACTACATCATTAACTTAGCATTTACTTATTTTGTTAAGTGAAAACATAATCCCTCAAGCTAGGTGAAATAAAATAATATACAGTGCACTAAATTTTATTTGAATATGGATAATTTGAAGTTTGGATAATTTAAACTGTTTTCAATCTACATTTTATACCAAATTTGCTTCGGATAATTTGGCATTTGGCATTTTTCACGCTTAATTTGAAGTCGATTTAAAGACGCAAGGTATATCTCGAAAGGGGTTGAAATTGTATAAAGATGTTATGACAAGCAAACATCAATAACAATAAGTCCCCTTTGTTCTCCTAATCTCTGCATTGATGCAACGAAGAATCATGTTTTGACCCATATAAACAAAGATTGTTGCCTTGACATGTAAATCCCCGATCATCGGACGGACGGGCCTCAAAACAAAAAGAGGGCACATGTTCATGTAAACATGAATCAAAGAGGAACCTTTGTGGTCCATTGGAATAAGTTTGTTGCATGTCATTTTGTACTGATGATATTGATTGCAATTACTACTTTCCACAGGGATGTCATTTGCTTCAAGTTTGAGTTCGATTTCGGAGAACAGGCTATCTATTTGACCTCTGTATTTTTCCTGTTCTTGTTTTATTTCAACAACTAAATTTATTTGTGTAATAATGGAAATTGTGTATACAATCGTGTTATGGTATGACAGATTTACAATCGAATATGGAGAGGTGATTGATTGATGAAAAGGGGGTATAGATTATTCGTTGGTAATGCTCATCAATAGATGTAATTGCACTTAGAACTATTTTCCCTGGTCCCGAGGACTTCATATTATCCATGATGCACTGTTTGTCAAAAGTCTTTTTTCAGCTAAATTTAGCATATCAAACATGCACAAACCAAAGTTATTCTGAATCAAGCCAAAGGTAAAAGCGGCCACCACACTAGCTAGCAAGACAAGCGTTCGTGGTAGCGCCGCAGGAATACTCGCCATGGCCACCGACTGGATACTGCTAGTAGACCTAAAGAGACAGTTACGCTTCCCCGAATATATCACGCCTACAAACCTCCGACCCGACATCGTCATCTCTTCAAAGAAAGCAAAGTGTGCGTTATCATGGAGCTAACGGTTCCGTGGGAGGAAAGAATCGACGAGGCCCATGAACGGAAAATGCTCAAATATGCGGAATTGGTCGATAAATGCAAAGACAACGGTTGGAAAACTTGGTGTTTTCCGTTTGAGATCGGCTATCGCGGGTTCCCAGGCCAATGTACACGGAGATCGCCGAAGATGCTCGGCGTGACCGGAAAGGAGCGGCGCACAGTGATATACAAGGCAGGGAGAACGGCAGAATCCGCATCGATGTGGATATGGAATAGAAAGAGACATACGAATCCTGATAATGACACCACCGACACACACACAAACGCATCATCGGACACCTCACTACCTAGTGAAACTAGCGTTCGAGGTAGCGCCACGAAAGCTGGTCGCTCGCACTCGGTTCCCTCACTAGCTAGCAAGACTAGCGATCGAGGGGACGCCGCAGCCGAATCCACCCGACGCGGTAAATCTCAACACCACCAATGCGCGGTATGTGGTAATGACACTCATCAAACCCTTAAAAAGCCATGCCCAAAACGACTACATCGATCGTTTAGAAACATAAGAGCGTTCCAAGGCAAAAATGACAGCAATTTCTACCCGTGCTCAGTTAAAGTGTTTGAACGCCGCTTCAGGTCCACCGAACATGCGTACCAGTTCATGAAGGCTCGATGCTACGGGATGGAGGAACTGGCTGAGGAAACAGCCTAATGCAGGTGGAGCCATGAAACTAGCGAAACAAGTGTTGACTGAGGCAAGGTGGGAGGAAGAAAAGCTAGAAGTCATGAGTGCCATAATAAGAGCCAAATCAGAATGTGTACCAGAGTACCGAAGGGAGCTGCTGAAGTGTGATGTTATAGTAGAAGCAAGTACTGGTCATGTGGGCTCAAAACACACGATATGCAAACGAAAAAGGCTTGCCTGAAAAAAAACATCATGGGGCAGCTACATATGAAGCTGCGTGACGAATTCCAACAACAAGAATCGGTGAAATAGGAGCTCATACCAAGCTGGCCGCGGGTGGGTGAGGAGAAGCCTTACTGGGGAGCCTGGTGAAGCTGGTCGCCTTTAGAATTCCTCGAAACCAGCAGTTACACCAGGAGAAGGCCTGATGACACCCGCGGCCTCGCGTCTCAAGACGTATGTGAGTATAGTAAGTATGTTAATATATACGAAAAGTGCCTAAATCAGCAATTAGTGGGTATCACAAGGTTACCAATATATCTAACCAATTCTAACTAAGCCATGCATGTTTTGTCAATTTCTAATACCGAATTTCTATGAACAGCAATTAAAACAACTAGAATCTTACAACACAACAACCCTCCCTTAACCTTCTTTCCATAATATATCTGACATCCTCGTAATATGGAACAGTTTGTTAGGATCTCTGAAACCGGGTATATATTGTGGATGACAGTGAAGGGAGTATATCCCTGTTTGTTCCTTTTTCATCCATTCAATAAACGTTATTCTCATTAAACCATTTCCGTTTTCTCGGAAATCGCGCAGTCATTATTTTCTGCCCCTTATATTATCGCCCACAAAAATATATGCATGAACTTTATAGAAGCAGTTGGCAAAACCATTTTTCCCTTCCACGGTTCTCCCGCTTCCCCATTCATTTATCAAATCAGCACATATATCCACTTTACAGTGTCTTGTCCTCTAATTCAATCAAATCGGAATTCTATTACTCTCTAGAACTACTCCTTCATATCTTCTGCAAGTGGATAGAGGCTATTTTTGCAAGCGCATGAATCTCCCTCCGCATTAATATCCATCCCTTTATCAACAAAAAAGCAATACAACACATGGCAACCCCATTCCCTCATACTTCAAACTCCCTATACATTTTCACTGTGCTCCTAAAAAATAGAACTGTTCATTCGTATATCTACAACCGGGGGGAGTGGGTGGCTGTGGGAATCGCATATTTTCCGCTTGAGTCACCGCAACGGGGTTAAACACAAATGGCGGTGTTTGACCGGAAGTCGTCGCAAAACACATAGCGGAGGGTCGAAAGCGGCTGCGCGCTGTGCCGCTACGACTGCTGCGGCGCGATTACTGCCTCTGGTCATGCGCACGTCAAAACAAACGGTATCCGCGACTTCGAGATTATCCATGTTTTCTAGACGATGGTTCTGTGAATCGGGCGGCGGGTAGAGGAGTGAGGAAATGGCACCGCTCATACCGGCTGTGTGCTTCCCGCGATCCTTTTTACCAGACACACTCATATTCTGTCATCATTTTCCCGCCTATTTTTATGTTACAGTGGGTTAATGACCTTGACTTTGACCTACCAAGGTCAAAAGTGAGCCTGGGCCCGGCTGGCTGACTGCTAATTGTGTGTTGGTTGGGTGAGTTGTTGTGAAGAATTGTGACGGACCGGGTGGCGTGGTCGGCTAAAACTTTGACCTTGACTCGTTTGTTCGCTTTGACTCTTACCTTGAGATTGCCGTTTAGGTCGTGCACTGTGCACTGAATAGATAGATTAATTAACTCACTCTGCTTGCAGACGAATTGAATAATAAAGAAACGTAAATGAGTAGCAGTTATAAACTTTATACATAATTGTCAATGTTTTGTCAAATATTTCAATTGTGCTTTGTGTTAACTATTCTTTTATTTTGAGGAAAATTTATAAAGCATCTTACGCTGTAGAATGCAAAGTGATAGAATGAACAGTAATTGCTTTATTCACTATGCCTCAATCAATACATGTACTTCGAAATGTTTATAATTGTTGTCAACTTGAAGATACCTCAACTCGATTTGTTCATGGAGAAACATAATGTCCGATGCTTTATAAAAATATCAAGAGCACAGCAATTCAACTTAACTCAAATCTCAAATTTTGATATCAATGCAATACAATCTAATCGCTGCTCTTCATGTTATCTGCGCGGGAAAACATGAGGACATACACCAGAAAAAGGGTTTGCTGTCTCTTGTGAATCGTGAAATGTGCTTTGTTTTCACTGTGTTTCACAACCTAATCGCTGCTCCTCATGTTATTTGCGCGGGAAAACATGAAAACCAGAAAAAGGGTTTGCTGTCTCTTGTGAATCGTGAAATGTGCTTTGTTTTCACTGTGTTTTCTATTATATTTCATCAGTGAACTACATATGTCACACATCGGTCAGAGTCATATGCGGTAATCTGGATAGTGTATACGTGCTTTAAAAAAATATTTATATAAAATCTAATATTTGCGTTTGCAAAGTGTACGTTTACAAATGGATGTTTGCGAATTAATAAGATTTATAAAGAGAGAAATAAATAAACATGTGCGGGATATTATTACATTAAGCATCCTCAAGTTATTTATCATAACTTGAGGATGCTTAAAAATCAATTAACATGCACATCTTTTTAGGTGAGTAAGGAAAATATAAATGAGGACCCATTTCGAAGAATTATCTACATAATATCATCAAAATAAGTCGCCGAACTATTGATTGAGTAACATAACAACGGCACAACAAGCCTCCTGACCTTTTGGTTCATAATAATAGATGTTATCTTATATATTATAACAATCCAACATAATACATTATTTGAATAATAATGATGCTATCTTTTTTCTGAAATAATAGTGAGGTATATTTTGAAGTATGTATATTAACAAACAGATGACGAGCATTACTTTTGAAGCTAGTTTAGCATGTTTGGAGTTACGCGGAGTCTCCATTGTGGGAATACAAAAATAATGCAGTAAATTGCGCCGATATGACTGCGCAAAGTCATACATAACGTATGTATACTTACTTGAATAAATAACTTACTGGTTCTCCCGTCAATTAACTATGTTTTACAGTTGTTTTGCATGACAAATGTGTCATAGCGTACATTAAACACAAAGAACCCTTAGTTCATGAATGGATAATGATAAACCCTGGAATAGTTTTTTAAACTTATTTAGCAAAATATGGCTGCACTTAATTGTGCGACCAAATCTATGCATACAAATTAACAACACATAAGCTTTCGGATGGTATATTATATGCTGTAATCACACTCTGTAACCCCTTTTCCTTATCTCAAAGCGTATCGACTCTGCTTCATTCCGTTATTGCTACCTGTAAGATATCGTTAATAATTGTGCACTCGTTCACAATGCATATACTATGATATAAATAAAAATACCTGGGTGTCGTATATGAGTTGTGTATTGTGTGTCAGATACACACATCTATAACCTTACTTTTAGTCAATACACATGCTAATGTAGGAAACTTTGCTAATTTCAAGACCTATTACAGTGATGCACTTTCAATGCATAGCTGAGCCTTTAACGCCTATCCGTATTCGTATGATGAAGAGCAGTATGCCACAATCCCCAACAAAAAACGTAGTGTTTACATGACTAGGTTTTGCGAGATGTAATAAAATGCAGTTCTACCGAAATATATTGATGGCAATTTGGAAGAATATGTTTTTAGAGTTAACCCCATCCAGATGTGGAGGAAGTTTGCAGTGGGATACATTAATATACTAATGGGTAACAAGACATGAATCATAATTGCTGATGAACAGATGATGATATTAATTCGTTTTCGTAATGCTGCATCAGACAATAAAGACAGACTAAGCTAGGGTTTTCTAGACCTATGCTTGTACCTTACCTTAATAAAAAAACAAATCAAATAAAAGCGTCGTCATCATGTCAGCTTATTATTTTAAAATAAAGGAGTTTTTCAATGTATACTTTATCATCTATTCAGGTGTTACGTGAACTTAACTTATCAAACATGCGAACCTTAATGTATATTATTTTCACAAAACTGTGGTTGTATGCGCTAGTATAAATACTCACCCTTGATGACGTCATTATTTATGATGCGATTAAAAGAATCCGCTGATAGCCTTTTTTTTGGTTAAATCATCATAAACGTGATATTATGTTTAACATTGGGACTACCTGAAACCGACATCATGATCTTACGATATATTTAGAATCAAATGAAGTAAGTTATCGACATAAATCAACCAATCAAAATTAGTTAACATTTTGTTTATTTTTGTGGTTGAATTTTATACGCTAGTTTGATTCGCTCCAGTTTTATTGTATGTTATATTTGCTATTTGTCAAAGATTTAAAAAAAGGCTAATCAGTTGAGTTTACAGCTTTAAGCTTGCAATTTATGTCTAGATGGATTTGTACATTTTGCGCGAAAAGTTTAAAAATACATCGTTATATTGTATTTATATTATATTATATTTTTCGTCGCAATGAAAAAATAGATTTAGGAATAAGCTCTTTTATGTGCACTGCATAAAGTATTCAACTATTTTATACACACCTATTTTCAAACATTGAAACAGTTGCAAATGGGTCAATACCTAACAACCACCTTAAAATCATAACAATATAAACAAAAACGAGCAGGTATTAATAAAACAAAAAATACGGAGACCCAAAATATAGTGTTGTCTAAAAGGTGTTTAATACCACTTAGAATCTCATTTAACAATCGTATATAATCACTTATTTCAAAAATGCTAATACTTATTATGAATTAAAGGTTTTGAACTTCAGCGGTGTTTGAAATTGCGATAATGAAATGAGAATATCATTTTTAAGACTCATATTTTCTTTTTCCGTACTTCCAATGTATATATTAATCAAATATAAACTAGAAGTTCAACAACACCCATGTTTATTATCACAGGAGTGATCAGGTAGAGTATCTTCATAGCTTGTGATGCAAGTTGAAATGCTTAAGTAGGACAATCACGTTTTATCAGTTACATAGTCTACTTAAGGTGAGTGCAAGGTCACACTTATAATTTATCAGGTGCGGCGGTCGCTATAACAAGTTTATGCGATTATACGTTTGTACGTAATTCAGTTTTGATCAAAATTAGTTATTAGTATTATAATCATTACAAATATAATATATATTGCAAATAATATCTTACAAAAACAAGCAAACACCACTGGCCGAAAATGGGGAATCGTTTTGACAAAGTATCAGCTCCAAAGGAAGGAAACGTGAAGATAGGAAAATATCGAGTGAGCTTTACTGAGGATTTAGGGAGTGGCTCATTTGGTATAGTTCACCCAGCAGTCGATAGAAATACAAAAGAGAAAGTAGCTGTTAAGAAAATGAGATTTACATTCGGCACAGATACTAACGAGGAATTTAGACAATTAGCGGAGACTGAAGCCGAAACTATGATGATGATGCGTCATCGGAATATAGTGAGTCTTTTGGGCTATGAACAGGCCCATGGCTGTGCCTGGCTATTTATGCCACTTTGTGATCTAGGGGATATGAACAGATATCTCAGCAATAATGCGGATATGTCGCTTGGAAAAAGATTGATTTTTATGTATCAAATGGCAGAAGCAGTCGCTTGCCTGCATGGTAATAAACCCCCAATAGTTCACCGTGATATTAAACCGGGAAATGTGTTGATGAAAAAATCAATGGGGAAGATGCGCCATGCTCACGGATTTTGGATTCGCAAAATTGTATGATTGTAACATAAGCATTTCTGGATCAATGGTTTATCGAGATTACCACGAATCATTAAAAGGTACACCGAGTTTCATGGCTCCCAATTTTTCATGGAAGATCCGACTGAGTTGAAATATACCGCAACAGTAGATATATTTAGCTTAGGCTTGATGAATTATATCATTTTAGAATATTCATCAACCAATAGAAACGTACAGCCACTGAGTGGTAAGGAAGTAAAATGTTTTTTCGTTAAACAGTGTTATCAACTAAAATATGTTTGCAATAAAAAGTGCTTTGATTTGATAAAATATTACTCAATACATTGTGCCTCTTATTTCCAGAAAAATAATATGAATTTATGTTTCAGTTAAAGCAAAGAAAGAAAACAAAGTAGTCAACTTCGGACTTGAAATGAGTGAATGCTTCAAATCGTCAAAAGCTCTGCCGGTCATTGTGCAGCACAAAGAAAATGATAATGAATCAGTTCATGAATTGAAAGAAATACTACTACAGATGACAGTATTTTATGACGATGAAAGAGCGCATATAGGGACCGTTAAAGACACACTAAGGCGAATTCTATGTATGTTGTTATCTTTGTAGAAACTCCGATTGTATAAATATTTTTTTTCAATAAATATATAAAGGTACAACCATAATATATCATACATTTTCCATTATACAATTAATTATTGCATTGAAAGCAATTACGCTTTAGTTTAATTTCGAAGCATTCGCTTCATTTTAAAATTGAGTAAAACAATTAAAAAGGAATTGTTTGCCATCAATTAATATTACCCATAAAATATGAACAAGTATATAAATAGTTTATGTGCACTGTGCAACATAAAACCTATGTTCAATAAAATTGTGAACAACACTTTTTTGTGATAAAATATTTAACAATGGGCGGAACATTTATACGAACTTATTCTCAAATCACAATTTATGACATGTATTTATGAAACAAATGCAGTTCAAATTTTCTATTTTCAGTACGCGAACGGATAACGTGTCTTGAAACGAATAATCTAGCAGTGAACCTCATTGATCAGGAGCTTAAGCAAGTGAAAACTGTAAAAACATCGGATTGGCAGTGGGCCATCAAATCCATAGGTAATGAGATTTGGTGCTGTCAACGCGATGGTATTAGTGTTTATGATAAAACACTGCACTATTTGAGACACATGAAGCTAGGTTCGATATTTGATGCTTCACTCCTTTCTCAAGGACACATTGTCATCACTGGAGTTGATGGTTTGAGGATTGTTTCGAAGTCAGGTAAGAATGAATCATTGTCGAGCAAACACATTTGGTACATCTATAATTTGAACGAGACCATAATATATGTCATTTATGACACTCTTATCGTTCGATTCGATGTCAATTATTTGATGCAAACTACCCCGATGTTATTTCACAACCCAATTTTCACATGTAATGCACTTACATAGTCAATATACCCGATATTATTTCACAACTCAATTTTCACATGTAATGCACTTACATAGTCAATATTCAACTGTTACCAATAAACATTAATGCGCCTCATACTCGCAATCGACAAATATACCTAAACGCTTTGATTAATAAAAATGAATGACATATGAATAACGTTTTGCATATGATATTTATAGTACAAAGTTGATCACTTTTTTTTATTAAAGACTGGTTTCACATCCCAGTTATACATTAATAATTAAATAATTTCTCTTATTGAATATAGCTGTTTACGATAAGTGTCTTATTATTCACAGTAAGCTTTCAAAAAAGCACGAATGAACAAAAAATGGTTCTGTTATTATTGTCAAATAATTGTAACCTTTTTTTTAAAAATAAAAGTTGACATATTTTAAACAACACAACATTTATCATAACAAATATAACAATTGCGGTAAGAAATAATGTAGTTACCATTAATACCAAGTGCTATCCGTATAAATAAAACATGCCGTTAATTATATTCCTGCATAATATCATTGTCTAGGGAGGGGCACTCAACGATTTATTCGGGTAAATGTTTATTCTTGTAGCAGCTCTTCCTTGCTTGCAACTTTTCCAGAACAGAACAAAGATTTTTTTTCGAAACTATCAATTTACTCCAGAATTATGTTTTTAAGTACCTAAACCAATGCATCTGTTTCTAAATTTAGTCTTAGTAAACGAATCTGTGAAAGAATAGCCTCATACATACTTGCTTTCTTGAAATCTTTATTCTGGTAGGAAATTGTAAATTTGCTTGCAATAGCTTTTCTGTGTTTCTTGCTTGGAACTTCAGAATAAACATTTTGATGATTATAAGAAAAAAATAAATCGTTGAGTGCCCTCGTCTAGGTAAAATTAGCCAGCAAATATCAAGCACAAGATATTGGGGCGTTACAGTACATGGCGACAGATGCTATGCGTGCCCAACAACATCACCACAGATTGAGGTCTACTCGTGCAGAGACTGGCGGTTGCTGCGCGCAATGCAAATACCTGGCTTCAACTTTTTTTGCTGGCACACTATAACCGTTTGCAGTCAGTACATCAAAGTTTGCCTCTTTCATACAAAACAACTTATTATTTGGAATTTAGATGGAAAAGTCAAGTCGATTCATGGACCTGAGATTTCAGTTGAAGCAGGCAATCGAGACGGGTTAATGAGAAGTGAATTGCGGCGTCCACACTTGTGTCAAGAGGACAATGATGATATCGTGCTTATCACTGATTCCTCGAACCGTCGGCTGCTGCTGTTTACAGCTGGTTGCAAGTGGCATGATGTCACACCAGATACTGATTTGATGAGTCCCTCAGTTGCATTGTTGTTGAACGGGCGCCTTTATGTCAG
Organism: Hydroides elegans; assembly: GCA_001703475.1. Classification (NCBI taxonomy): domain Eukaryota; kingdom Metazoa; phylum Annelida; class Polychaeta; order Sabellida; family Serpulidae; genus Hydroides; species Hydroides elegans. Next base: position 35,983 of record LQRL01110336.1, on the reverse strand, counting down.
TAATGGGGCTAATAAGTCCATCACCATGTTTTAATAAGAACATGCGTACTATAAATTTGAACACAATCACCAGGTGAATTAGCGATATAGTTTGGTATATAAGACAAATACACTTGTCATTCTAAAGTAAATAAACATCAATATTTCTACCGATTGGCATGCAATTTTGCAATGAAATGATGAAATAGTAGACACGGCTTTACCAGTGACATTGTTTGAGAACAGTTTAAATGTATATTGCATATCATCTAATCAACTAAGGAAACACTATTTTATGTTTAGAAAAATGTATTAATTTAATATAGGTATTCAATTTAATTCGCTATAACAAATTATAAAAAATATTAACATACAAAATAGATTATGATTATTCCCGCATTCACTCGACACATACACTTGATATGCTATCAATGTGACCTTCATCTTGAAAAGATTTCACATTGTTTCACACAATTTGATTAAGTGCTTAATTGACAATGCAATAATCTTATATGCGATAAGCGATTACATCAGCACCTTGTTTTTCTCATATGACTTAAACATAGCATATTTAGTTTTTAAGTTGCAATGAACAACAGTAACAGTAAACTGTATAACTGTATAAACTGTATAAAATACTGTAATAACAGTATAGTGAATTCATTGAATAATATCTTAATTCCAGGTGAACACATTTTAATTCTTATATATACTCTAAATTGCAAGAATTGTAAGAATGCTTGTACTATTGATTTTTATAAATAGCAATATTCAAATTTATCACAAACAATATATAATTTCGAGAAATTGTAACGTTAGTATTCTGAATAAAATATAGTGAGAATATGTTTATGTAGTTTGTATGTAATTTGTATGTAACTATATTAAACGTGTTTTTATATAATGTTTACAAACGTATTTTTGGTTTTGTATGATTCAAATATTATACAGTCTTGAAACAAGGCTTCTGGAGGTGATCCGAAACAGTCAACGACTACAACACTGTACGTCATTCCATTGGGTGAAGGTGAAGTTGACATTGGTTGACATTGGTGTAGATACTTCAGTTTGGGTCTCATGTATTCTATCATCTTCGAATATTCACAAGAAAACAGGAATCTACAGCCTAAGAGCGGTACGTAAAATATGTTATAATTATTCTTAGCATATAATTATTTTCTTTTTTAAACATAAGAATGGTTTGTTTTATATGTATTTCAACGTATTATTTATAACCAACGGTTAAAAGTTTGATTATGGAATAGATAATGTCAACATTCTATTATAATGGATATTTTGTCGCATGAGAATCAAAGCAATTTATAGAACATAATTTTGTTTATATATTTAAACTCGCAAAGAGAGAGAAAAAAGGTAGTGAACTTTGGGTTCGAAATGAGCGAATGCTTTAAGCGATCCGAGACATTACCTTGCATTGTTGTACACGAAGCAAATGATAATACACCAATACACGACCTAAAGGAGATCATCCTGAAGATGACTGCATTCCATGACCATGACCGTATACACATTGGAGCAGTGGATGAAACATTGAAGCGCATCGTGTGTAAGTCTTAATTCGTGTATATAAGTAGACTAGCCCTTGCAATCTCTATTCCTTTTTATGATATTTGCCAGACTTATTCGCTGTTTTGTGTAAGTGAGTTTATTTTCAGAAATGAAAACCGTGTAATCGATCCGTTCTCTTCGCACAGTTTAGGCATAAGAGCTCTTACCAAAGCTTGATAATGAAATTTTCATTACGGCTTGTGTTAATGATGATTGAATTATTGCTGAAATCAACGATTTCTTCGTCATACTTATTAGATTTCGATATATACATAAAACACTACCTGGATAAAAAAATCTCAGTGCATCTCAGTCACACCAATGCTTATGTGTAATTGTTGTGTCATGGTGTGTCATTGTTGCTTGTTCTTTAAATAACTTTTGAGTCACTCTGTCGTCATGTACGACGTCGAACGCATATATATGCAATTTGTGAATAGAAAAACGTTACCCCTTTGCTAAAAATAAAAGAATAGAAGTTATCAACTAGATCTATGTCATTATCCTTTATAATTGAGTTTTTTTTATTAAACTTTAAAAATCATTAACTGTTTATATATTGCTTTTCAGGTTCAGAGCAAATGTTAGCAGTCGATTCAGATAATTTTGCTTTGGACATTGTTGGACGCAAACTTAAGCAAGTAAAGGCTATTAAACTATCAGCTTATTCCTGGTCTCTCAAATTAATTGATGGTGAAATATGGTGTTGCCAAAACGACGGAATATCAGTATCTGACACAGCGCTGACCACTGTGAGACGCATGAAAACTGGCTACGCATACGATGTTTCCCTTCTTCCACGAGGAAATGTGGTTGTTGCTGGGAAAAGTTTGTGTGAAATGTCAAAATCAGGTACTGAAATGAATTGGCTAAAAAGTTTAAGAACGGTACAATAATATTGTGTGGCCCTAAATTGGAACAATATATTAATACTTAGTGAGAAAATCAATAATATCCATTTTAAAAGCGTGGGCCAGACCTATCACTCTAGTGCAAGTAATTAATATAAATATATTTTGTTTATCAAAATACATTTATAAAATAAAATACAAACATATTATATAAATGACCATGTTATGCTGTTAAAAACGTCTAAATTTTCTTTAAACCGAACAATTACAGGTGAGGTTATCAATAAAATATCGAACAAACACCATTTTGGAGTAGCAGTCCATAACGACCAATGCTACGCGTGCCCAATATATTCATCACATATAGACGTCTACGGATGCAGTGACTGGCAGTTGCTGCTATCAATTCAACTACCTGGTTGCAATACCGGCTGCTGGAGGCACACTGTAATCGTGAGCTGTGAAAGCATCAAAGTGTGCTGCAGGGAAACGCATAGACTTATAATATTGAATTTTGATGGAAAAGTGAAGTCAGTTCGTGGGCCTGATATTGAAATTCAAAACAATTCCCGTGAAGCAGCAAATCGAGATGGATCAGTGAAGAGTAGATTGTTTGGTCCGCTTATGTGGCAAGAGGTCAATGAGGGCAACGCGCTCATCGCCGATGCTGCCAATGATCGTCTGCTTGTGTTTACAGCTGATTGCAAGTGGCTCGATGTCACTCCAGAGGCGGGTTTGAAGCAGCCGATCGGTGCATCGTGGTTGAACGGGCGTCTTTATGTTAGCAGTTATGTTGGTAAATCCATCACCATGTTCGAATGATCACGTTCTTTACATTTGAACAAAATCACCCGGTGATTTAGTTTTGTGGTGAGGTGTATAAAGAAACATAATTGTCATTTAAAATAAGAAGACACATTACTTACATGTTGACCAATCAGCACGCCATTTCGCGATGAAATAATATATGTAAAGAAATAGCGAACCAATTAAATTATTCAAGAACAGCTTAAGTGTGTATAGCATATCATCTATATAATCAACTAAAGTTATCATTTTGTTATGTTAAAACATGATATTTATTAAATAAATATTCAATTAAGTTTTAAACACTCGATTCCAAAAAAAATCATTAACATACAAAAGGAAGAATAATTGTAAATTATATAAAATGTATTTATCAAATAAAGTTAACATTTATTTAGTAATGACAATATTCGATTGAAAACATAACATGCAAATATATTGCATATTTTGGGATATGATCATGAGCTATTTACTTTTTTACGCCAATAATATTATAAAGTCATATATTAGAACGAAATATATCTTATTGTTTTTCATTTCTAAATTGTTCTAAATATCTTTATATGTGTCCCTTATGATGAAATATCAGTAAATTACATCTCCCTTGAATTGTTATAACTTTAGAATTTAAAACTTAATCTATGTTTTTGCCTTTTATGTTATAAAATTTCGAATTATATCGCAATGACTAGTGATTGATAATCAACGCTAATTCCAAACATATTTAAAATAAAATAGTAATGTTTCAAAAGGTTCTCGGAAAATGTATAATCCTCTTAAAATGTAATTCAATGAAATATTAGGAACATAATACCATCGTACATTTATTTCGACTTTATTAAAAAAAAGGTAGACTTTATTTCAAACAAGGAAGATTTAAAACTTAAGTAATCAGCATTTTCATAAAGCATAGAATTACTCTATGAACCATAGAATAAATAAATCTATTGCACGACATTAAAAAAATAACTACAACATGTCTTTAATTATTCTACTTCGCTACTAACTTCTAGCACTGTATGCACAAAGCTCAGAGCACAGCAAACATATATGATACAGCATGTGAAAAGAAACATATATATATGAATTTGCGATTTGAAAACTTAGTAGTTTAAGTTGACTTTGTATTCATACCGTCAAAAGCAGCCATAATTCGCAAACATTGGCTCATTAACATGTGAAAAGCCCAAGTTTGCCTTCAATTGTTGCATTTATATATTCGGATTCGGAAAATGACAAAGGGGAACAGTTTAGGTACAAACAATTATTCTGATGTGTGATATGGTTAACTCTAACCTATCATTTGCATATCGAAAACTCAATGCTTGAAGGTTTCTTTTAAAAAACACCTAGACTAATTAAAAGAAAATATTAAGACCAGCTCAGATTAAAATACTACATTAAGAGCATTTACCAATTTAATAACAAGAAGTGAAAAAATCAATCCCTCATGCTAGATCAAACTAAAAAAAAACATGTCAAATGGTTTATTCAGCTAAATTAATCATATCAAACATGCAGAAACACAAACTATTTTGAATCAAGCCAAAGGTTTTGAAAATATAAGCGAAAAGTGCCTAAATCAGCTTACAAGTAGCCGTTTGGACAAGGTAGCCATATATTTCTTAACATCTTTAATTGATCCATGCATGTTGTGCCAATTTCTAATATCAAATTTCTAAGAACAATATTTAACACAACTAGTATCTTACAACAAAACAACCCTCCCCCTTTTCCTTCATTTCAAACTAAATCTGACACCCTCGATATATAGAACAGTTTGTTAGTATATCTGAAACTGGGTATACTGTGGGTGGAAGTGAAGGGAATATATCCCTCTGTGTTCCTCTTTAATCCATTCAATATACGTTATGCTTATTAAACCAATCCCGTTTTCTCAGAAACCTTGCATGGGCCAATCAACATTTTCCCGCCCTTCATATTATCGCCCACTTTACTTTTGCATGACATTTCTAGGAGCAGTTGGCTGCAAAACCTTCTCCCATGGTACTCCCCGCTTTCCCATACATTCAACAGATCAGCACATATATCCCTTCACAGTTTCTTTTCCTCCTATCTATCAAATTTGACTTTTCTTACTCTATAAAATCTCTGGTAATAGAGCTACTCATTCATATGTTTTGCAAGTGGATGGAGGCTGGTTTTGGGAAGCGCATGAATCCACCTCTATATAAATCTCTCTTTGTCTACAAATAAAACAATTCAACACATGGCAACCCCCCTTCAAACTCCCTATACATTCTACCTGTGCTCCTCAAAAATAGAACTGTTCATTCGTATATCTACAACCAGGGGGAGGGGCGGCGGTGGGAAGCGCATATCTTCCGCTTGTGCAACCGCAGCCTGAGCGGTCACTTGCGCCGCAGGGTCAGTCACCGCGGCTGCGACCGCCGCTGCCGGGTTAAAAACAAATGGCGGCGTTTGACCGGAAGTCGTCGCAAAACGCATTGCGGCAGGATCAAACGCGGCAGCGCGCTGTGCCGCTACGACCGCTGCGGCGCGGTTACTGCTACTGGTCATGCGCATGTCAAAACCAACGGTAGCCGCGGCTTCGAGATTGTCCATGTTTTTCAGACGATAGTTCTGTAAATCCGGCGGCGGGTAGAGGAATGAGGAGAACGGGGGTTTATCCATGTACTCACTGCTGCCTTGTAGTTGAGGGTGGTGGTGATAACTCTCGGTCTCTGTTGCAGTCCCCATTTGGGGTAGATGCGCCGCTACAGTGCCCACGCCATCTCCTGTAACAGGATTTGGTACGCCGGGCGGTATATGCGGGTGGAGTGGTACATTTATGTTTATGACACCACTCAGGCTGGGCAGCCTTCGGCACTTCCATTATGATAAATGTTTGTAAAAGGGTTAATGCACATGTGTCAGGTTTGACATCCTCAGTTTGCTGGAATTCTATCTCCATCCTGTACCGCACAACTTACAATTTTATTTCAGTTTTGGATTATTATTTTGATTTCTTATTCTTTCTAGTGTCACAAAAAAACGTCGGTCCTGATTACTGGTCTCATTATTGTACATCTAGAATATTTGGACACTTTTAAACCATGAAAAAAATCTCGCGCCTTTGCCGCTTGAATATACATACAGTTAGCCTTTGAAATTCGAACCCCGGTTAATTCGAATCGATTTTGCCGGTCCCGAGTACGAATTAACGAGGAATTACTATAGTTACTTACTGTTATCAGCGTTGTCCGATCTTAAATACATCGCAATAAGATAGATTCACGGAAGACTACATAAATTAAGTAACAACCCGACTTTTTAATATTCATATAATATATTTGCATGAGAGATTTTCAATTGTCAATACTATTGCTTTGGACATGATCGGGCGCAAATTTAAGCAATTAACAACTATTCAAACATCAACTAATCCCTGGTCTCTCAAATTGTCTGATGGAAAAATATGGTGTTGGGAAATCAACGTGGAAGTATCAGTTTATGACGCAGCGCTGACCCCTGGGAGATGCATGAATGTCAGCTACAATTTAAGAGAAATGTCAAAATCATGTACTAAAACATCATTCGTTTAAAACCTTTAAACTGGTATAATAATCTTTCTAAGCCCAACATTGGAGCCCATATATTAATTCTCAGTGAACTAATCAATATTTAGTCATTTCCAATTGTCAGCTAGAACTATTACTACCACACAAGTTAGTTATTCATATGAATTAATGATAGGTATGTTTATTTGCAAAAAATAAGTCAAAACATATACATGAGCGTCTTTTTTTATTAACATGATTTGAATATTCTTTTATCTGACCAATTGCGGGTGATATTATCAAACTAATATCAACAAAATTTGATTATGGAGTGGCCATCCACGACGACCAATGCTACGAATGCCCATTTTTTGTCATAACGATTAGACGTCTACTCTTGTAGTGCCAGGCTATTGTTGCGCTCCATACAGCTTCCTTGCTGTAGCAACTACTGTAGGAATTACACTATAAGTGTTACCAGGCAATATATTACAGCATGCTGCTGGAAGACAAATAAAGTTATGATACTGAATAAAGATGGACTAGTGAAGTATATGCATGAGCATCAAATCGAAATAAAAGTGGGCAGGCAGTCGAGGTGGAAAGGCAAAGAGTAGATTAAGATGATCATATTTATCCCTAGAAGACGATAGGGGAACGTGCTTATCGCTAATGATTTCGACAACCGCCTGTTGTTCACCGCTGGGGTGAATTGAACGATACAACACCTGATCGTGGTGTGGGATGGCCAACAGGTGCAATTTGGCTGAACGGGCGGATCTATGTAAGCGATTTTAAGGGCAAATCCATCACAATGTTTAAATAACCATATGCTTACTTTTTATTATGTCACAATTATGAGATGTGTAAAAAGGTGTATTTAACATTGTGAAAGTGCGAAATATAATATTTGAATATTCAAAAATTTATTTGTCAAGCATTAACTCAACTTCATGAATATATACCATTTGAATAATGATTTATTTCACATTGAAATAAAAGACATCAAAATTATGAATCAGAACATGAAAACAATCATATTCACAACTTAATTTAATCTGCCTATTTGAATTTTGTATTAGTAATGATCATTTGTATAAATTACGGTAACTTAAGTAAATTAAACTATTCTACTCATGATATATTCAATACATATAATGCAAAATAACATCGATATTGTTTCACAATCTCTCCATAATAAAACTTTTCTTCACTTCAATTTGTCACTTCTAATTCTTAACTTTTGGCATAGCGTCTAACATAGCTCAAGGACACTAAACAAATATCAAATAGCAGATAAAGGGACAGTATACCAATATGCCACTATGCTATAAGACCATCTCATACAAAAACACAATATTGATTGCACAAAATAGTTATTAATAAAAACAAATACAGTTCAGCATACACATCTGACAAGCACCAAAATTAGCGGAATAAAAAAATTAGGTATAAGCGGATTCTACTGATCACTACTCACTCGTCCAGTCAATAGATAACCTCTCTCCCCTCTCTTGGCCTCCCTTTTGCACTTAATAACGATATATCTCACACCCTCATTATACTATTGTTTGGTCCATTTGCAACTATGAAAAATGTGGAATGAGAAGCCTGTTAATGTCTATCCCATATATTTTCTACACCTTTCCAGCAGTTAGAAACATTCTAAACAACCTTTCCATTTTACACTCACCCCTATTAAGAACCAGACATTTCATACATTTTAATCAACATTTGGAAATACTCACTAATATATATAGTTTGCATTGTATTCAAATACACTGTTAAATACGGATGAATGAATGAAATTTTTCAAAGCGGTTATTTCTTATGTAAACAGAAGCCATAAGAAATAGTTCTATACCAAACTAGTTTAAACAAAAATCGTACATTTTTTGTAGATAGAAACGAAAAACAGCCAAACCAAACAGAATACCAAGTCAATGCACCCACCAAGTATATCAGTCAATATATGTTCCATCGATGCTGTATAACTGTTGTATCTTCCTTCGAATTCTTGCATTTTGTAGCACACCAACCCATATCTCGCTGCCAATCGTCAAATCCCGAGAAATGAGATTATAATTGTTGCATCTGCTACCGGAAAGAAGTAAATCCCAAGATATACAGCTATTCGTTGGAATATCTGAAACCTGGAGGGTGTGGGCGTAAGTAAAAAGTCACTTTTATTTAATCAACATCTCCACATTATCAGTTCAAATAGACCATAACCGCTCTAAGGCGAGCAAAACAAAATAACCCTCGCATTATAGTCTACTATTTATACATAACAATAAGTGTTGGATAACACCCAACGATATGAGCGGTAGCGCATAAACAGCACCCTTTCTTTCCTCTACCTATAAAATATAAGCGCTGTCAGTCCAGAACAACCTCCTGTCACCAATATTCTTATCACCACTTCTTCAAATATGAAAATTTCTTTCAATGTCCCGTCATAAAACAACTTTCATCTTTTAGAGACCTTTCTGCAACTAAAGGGGAGGACTGTGTTTGGCAGCATAGATCATTAAGTTGAGCAACCACCGCCGGTACGGGCAGTGTTCCGGCAGCGACTGCTGCAGCGGGTAAATACAACTTTGTCCATGTTCAAAAGTAATCGCTAAATACACATCGAAAATATTTCAAGCACGCTGTGTGTGTACGACTTCAACGGCACAATAGCTGCAACTGCTCATCCGCATATAAATCCTTACATTTACCAAGGCTCCGATATTTACCATACCTTCCAATTTTAGCGTTTTGAATCAGCTGACCGGTAGAAAAATTTTAATAGTGTATTTTCAATCATTTATTCACTGCGGCTGCATAGCAGATAATGTATATTAGTATTGGGCGGTTTATTTGGGTTGAGAGACTTATCAGATAAACGAATCCCATATAAGCTTTAAGATCATATCCTCGCACCCCAAAAATGTTCATTTACCAGTTTAACTTTTCTCATTGGCTGAATAAAAAGCTGCCTTGATTTATAACTTAAATGATCTTTCTAGACGGAGTGAATCATAGTAGGTGGTGTTCTCCTTGGTATTTGTTGTTAATAAGGTTAAGTCGCTACGAAACAAGTGAACTTAATATCCCCGTTAGTAGAAGCCGCAGCGAAGTGATTGTCTCGTAATCTTTAAATCCAGGGTTCAATCCAATGACTGGAAACTCTGTGCGTTGGATGTTTTGCGTTTATTTAAAAATGTTTCAAATAAATCATATCAAGCATTTTAAACTGTTTTTGTTTTTGTGATCATTATAGCTTTATTGTAATAATAAAAATGACAAAGAATTTATTATATTTGAATATTATTCAAAGGGAATGTTTTCCCAGTTACAACTAAACATTATTTAAACATCATTTAAACATTGACAAAATAGTTTATAGCTAAAGTTCAAAATAATAACTTAATACATAGACGAAAAAGAATGAAACCCCTTTAATTAGAAACAAGATAGATAAAACTATTGGAATTAAAACGATTACTATATGCATAATAGCTATTGTCGCTCTCTTGCGATAAATACATGGGTCGTCAATATATTTCTTTTTCGATACCATATGCTTACATTGTTGTCTCATTATATTTCTTATCGATGCAATAATCTAGTGTCTACTTAACATGATTAAACCACTATATCATTTAACTTTGAGTACTCACTTAGATAGTCTCTTTTATTTCTAAAGCCATTACTAACTTCATCTCATAAAGTATGGTATTATCAAGTATCATATTCAACACTGATCTATTTGACACGCGTGTGAAACAATTAAACGTTCGATTGCAGTTGCCTTAATTAATATCTAATTAAAAAAACGTATTTTTGTATACATATGTTTCATTGTTGATTCTATTGCCATACATTGATTATCAATTTACATTATTGATATACCTATATGTGTACTACTTGTTACATATGTTGCATGTAAAATATCAAAATGATCTGCAATTTTTGAGAATAAAACCTTTACCTAGCGTCCTTGATATGCATAATTTTCATTTACTATGAACCGATTTAGAATAAATATATGTCTATATATGTCAATGTGTTTTCTTTTGATGTTTAATATGAATTTGATATGAATACAAGTCATGAACAATAACTTTCATATGAAACCAAACCAATGACTTTAGGAGCCCCCGATCATTTTCATCCAAAAAATAACTATCCTAGGAGTACTTTGCGAAATAGATCTCGTGTCAATATTATTGCTCATGAACATTTCACATCATATTACACATAATTATGCTTTATACGGCAGAATTTATTTTAAATATAGATAGAATTTTATTTGTGTAGTAATATGATAGAAACAGTTCATACCAAACTGCGTCTTATGAGGTTTATACAATATATCAAGTACAAATAGTATAAAGATCTACATACCATACATACGATTATTATTTCCTGATTATGTTGGTAGAAGTTTGCTCAACATCTTATAAAACGGAATCATTACGGAGACTAAGCCTAAAGTCAACGCACATAGACATTTGATCGATACTACCCCTACCCTAAGGCACCTTCCCGATACATATTCGTTCAGATTGATAGGTCTGACTAGTGTGTTCTGACTTTTACTCAGCATGCATCAAAGTGACATTTTAAAATGAGGTATATATAAAACGATTTGAATATCGGAACAATCAATAGTCATACCGAGATTATATCTTTGATTTTTTCTTTTCAACGCATTTACAAATCGTTCATCTGTTCTACATTTCTTGATAATCCAAGAAACACCACTACTTTACACATTAAGATTTTTTTAGTAAACACCTGGACTGCTTTTAATTGCACAAATCAATAGCGTTATTTTAGTGATAAAGCCCCGGAATACCGAACCAAATATATATACAATTAAACGCTGTAGAGAATATAGTGCCTGTATGTTTTACGTTTCCACTTATATCACTTGTCAATAGTGTCTTAGTGGGAATACAAGTGTTTTATTAGTTGCATATTCGAGTTATGACGAGTGCAAGGTCACACTCATACACACTTAAACAGTTAATATATTGCTAGAGAGAAGATATACATAAGCTATATAAACATGTGAGACAATCAACTTTGATTGTATATTTTATATTTGAAATTCAGTTCCCCTGATTGTCAGTTAGTCTCTGGTCTTACATATCATTAAATTAAAAAAGGGCAGCAAACGGAAATGGGGAATCGTTTTGTGAGGGATACAGTTTCAAAAGAAGGAGACGTTAGAATCGGCAGATTTAGAGTGACTTTAACCGAGGATTTAGGTAGTGGCTCATTTGGAGTGGTTCACCCAGCCATCGATAGAAAGTCGAAAGAGAATGTAGCTGTAAAGAAAATGAGATTTACATTCGGCACAGATACCAACGAGAGATTTAGACAATTAGCGGAAGCTGAAGCAGAAACCATGACGTCATCCGAATATTGTAAGTCTTTTAGACTGTGAAATTGCCCATGGCTGTGCATGGCTCTTTATGCCACTTTGTGATCTAGGTGATATGAATAGGTATCTCAGCAATAATGCTGATTTGCCAATGAGGAAAAGATTCGTTCTCATGCACCAAATGGCAGAAGCAGTGGCTTGCCTTCACAACAATATTCCACCAATAATTCACCGCGATATAAAACCGGGAAATGTTTTGATGAAACGTATCGATGGAGAAGATTGCGCTATGCTTTCAGATTTCGGGTTTGCAAAATTGTATGATTATAACATTAGTATTGCTGGATCATTTGTTTACCGAGATTATCATGAATCATTGAAAGGCACACCCAGTTTTATGGCACCTGAGTTTTTTATGGAAGATCCATCAGGTTTGAAATACACGGCAACAGTAGATATCTTTAGTTTGGGTCTCATGTTTTCCATAATCACGGAGTATTCTCAAGAAAACAAGAATTTACAGCCATTGAGTGGTATGTAGAATAAATGACTCGTCGAAATAACGATTATCAACAATGTCAATTTATTTAAATGTATATCGTCTTCGAAATTATATTTTTGAGCAAATTATTATTTATGGCTCTCTGGCAAATCACACAAACTATCACAATTGGCTTACAAGCAATATCTTTCTGTGGTAATATGCCAAACACGATTTACCTTTATATGTTTAGTGAAAGCAAAGAAAGAACACAAACAAGTTAATTTCAGGTTTGAACTGAGCGAATGCTTTAAGCAATCTGAGCCATTGCCTTGCATTTTGGTCCACGAGGAAAATGACAATACATCAATTCAATACCTAAAAAACTCATCTTGAAGATGACTGCATTCTATGACCATGACCGGATACACATAGGAACAGTGGTGCAAACATTGAAACGCCTCGTGTGTAAGTTTCAATTCGTGTAAATGTACAGATATATCATTTTAATATCTTTAGTCCTTTTTGTTAAATCTGCTAGCTTTGTCAGGCGTTTGTTTGTAAGTAGGTTGATAATGTCGTAATTCTAAAATCAGTTACATAAACACCTATCTTTTGGCAAAGTTTATACAGAAGAATTTTCAAACGTTAATATATTCATATATATTATTTCCTACCTATATTATTGATTTTGAGCTTTAAGACCCTCTCCAAAGCTTTCGTATAGCATGCTCATCACAGCATATTTCAGGTTTGACCATATGACAATTTGAATTATTACTGTCGCTATCGAGAACGTCCGATTCGCTAAAACTTCCCAAATTTACATTTTAAATGTATGTGGCAATAACGTTCATATCAAGAAATAATGTAAAGTTTTGATATAAGGATTTGATTCATATGTATTCAAGTGACTAAGAATAAAACGGCTGCATGTGTATACGATATTGTCATGTAGAGCATCAGTAGAGTATCACACTCATACTTATAAAGCCATGGGACATATTGACATTGTTTTTTTTTATATTGACGTGAAAATAAATAAATTAAACATGTTTTATGCAAGGGTTTCAATGTAAGCGCAAAATTTATAATATGTTTGTATAACGTAACGCCATTGCTAATCTTAAACGACCCAAAAGATATAAACTGAAATTGCGTCATCGCCATTGGCCATTTTATTTTGTTAATCAACTATTGTAATGATGTAATGTATAATATATATGTTTTTACTCAATTATCCTTTATAGACGATGTAATCAAAGATAGAATAGCTGTTTGCGAATCATTGATCTTGAATACATGGTTAACATTTTTCGTCAACACCTAATTAATTTTATTTGTTTCAATTTTCATTCGAATCTTAGCGAATTAGTTATTACTAATATACATTTTCATGACGATGAAAGTTCCAATATTAGAGATGATTCTAGAGATTTAAATGAAAGATGTAACAAAAACAATTTTATGGTTGCAAGCCGGTCTTCTTATATCTATATACTGTTTTTCAGTGCCTGAGGGAAATTCAACAGCTAATGCAAATAGTTTGGGTTTCGACATGATTGGACGAAAACTTAACCAAGTAAAACAAATTAAAATATCAGATGATCCATGGTCTCTCAAATTTATCGGTGGAGAAATTTGGTGTTGCCACAGCGATGAAGTATTTGTTTTTGACACAACGATGACCCCTGTACAATGCATGAACACCGGCTACTCATGCGATGTCGCCCTTCTTCCAGGAGGAAATGTTGTTATTGCTGGGATCGCTTTGTGTGAAATGTCCCAATCAGGTACTAGAAATCATGCGTTACAAACGTTTAACACGGTACAATAATATTTCTTAGCCCTAAATTTGAATACATAACGTTAATACTAAGTGAACAAAATTCATATGTTTTCTAAATTTCAATTCATGGTCCTATCACTTCAATGCAAGTAATTCATTTAAATACATTTTGTTTATTTAAAGATATTTACAAAACAAAGACTTAAAATAAATACTTAGTAGATGCATGGGCATCTTATGCTGTTACAAACCTTAATTTTCTTTCAACCAAACGATTACAGGCGAAGCTATCAAGGAAATATCAACCAAATCACATGGTGGAGTAGCAGTCCACAACGACAAATGCTACGCGTGCCCAAGGTGGTCATGGCAGATAAACGTCTACGCGTGCAGTGACTGGCAGTTGCTTCGCTCAATGCAACTACATGGCTGTGACACAGGCCGGAGGCCTACTATAACCGTCAACAATCAAAACCTCAAAGTGTTGTGCTGGAGTACGAATACACTTATAATATTAAATTTGGATGGAAAAGTGAAGTCGATTCACGGGCCTGAGATTGAAGCTTTAAATGATTCCAGTGAAGCAGCAAGTGGATGCGCGTCAGTGAAGCATAAGTTGAAGGGCCCACTTTTGTGGCAAGAGGACGAACGCGGCAACTTACTCATCGCAATTTTTGTCAATAATCGGCTGCTGTTGTTTACAGCTATTTACAAGTGGTACGATGTCACACCAGATTATGATTTGAATGGTCCGTTAAGTGCATTGGGGTTGAATGGGCGTCTTTATGTTGGCAGTGCTGTTGATAAATCCATTACCATGTTTGATTGATCACATGCGTACTATATATTTGAACATAATCACCAGGTGATTTAGTAATATGTTGTGATTATAAGGAAAACACTTGACATTTTTTAAAAAAGAGGCTAATATTTAGTCCAATCAGCACGTCCTGTCGCAATGAAATGATGTATTTAAATGAAAAGCTACACCAATGACATTGCATTTTACAAGAACAGCTTAAGTATATATTGATTTTATCAGCTTAAGAAATTATTTTAATTATTAATGTTTAAAATTGTATTTATTAAATAGGTAATCAATTGAATTCGTTACAAGAATATTCGATTAAAATATTAACATTCAAATAGAAAACATATCATATCAAAAGTTAAATATGAAAAACAAAAATATTCCATATTTTGGAATAGAAGATGAGCTCTTTTTCTTTAACGCCAAAAACATAACAAAGGCATATCCTAAAACCTTTATATTTATCACTAGTAAATATCATTGTCATTCATTTCTATAAAATTCCAGATATCTTTGGACTTTAAAACTTGATCGATGTTTTTGAACTTTAGTATGTCATTTAGTGTCGAATTATAAAGAGTCCGTTTTGAAAACAGCTTTGACCAACGATTAAAAAATAAACGAAACGCTTTTAGCTAGTCAAAATCAAATACTTATTTCTAAAATTTTCAGCAACGTTGTATCTCGTGTTATTTACGACAGTAACGGTTAATCACGTCGTACCAACCCTGAATCTGTTAAATGTTTCGATGAGGCCAAAAATGGTATATTTATACTGGACATTCCTTTGGAACTTGCGCCGAAGCTCATTTTTTTTCTATTATTGTTTTATGATAAGCATTATAAAACTCATCACAACATCCGGCAATAAATCAATTTCAACATCTTGCATTGTTAACAACCATATAACACAAAATATAACAGATTGTATATTGATCTTGACTCGATTTTGACTCTTTCAATTCAAAACAAATTTTCTGAATCGAAACATTAAACGTGAAAGAAATACATTTCATATAAAATCAATACAAGCTGATGAGTCTTTAATTTGAGTTTTTGATAAAAGTCAAACATTTGCTGTTTTTTTTGTTCATATTGGAACAATTCTATCAGTCCTTTATCACGAGAGAATAGAAAATATACACTATCGAGAGAAGATACTTTTTTCCAACGAATGACCGCATGATGGTTTTAGAAATAGATCTGCTACTGTCAAAGTTTTTAGTTTTAGGGAGAGGGCTATATATTTGATCAATTCTATCATTCCTATATCACAAAAATATATGCACCGATTGTAATAAACCGGTCAGCCGTTTATTTGAGACATGTCCTTAATTTGAAAACCATGAGGAAATATTTTTGCTTTCAGCTCATGTTGAATATTGTCAGGGTTTTGACTTAATTAAATGAATTTTAAATCCACCCTAACTCAAATATAAATTCAGTTTGATATTCATGCCTGGTTTATCTACATTCAATATGTTCATTATATCAATGAATTGATTAAATCCTAATCATTGTGTTGTGTTTTGTTCATGACATTGAACGTCATTACAAATCAAACCACAATCGTCGTTGTTGCATGTTCTCCTAGCAAGTATATGAGTCGATTCATGCGATCGTATGAAGAAAAAAATATAAATATATATTTGAAAACATGATTCTGTTCAGCTCTATATTTAGTGTCAAATCATCATTTTAAAAATGCAACTTTTAAAGGAAATGTTACATGAATCTTATTGATAAAAAAATGAGGCATATATTAACTAATTAATTGAATATCTAGTTTTTTCCTCTTCATGCTAGCATATGCCACAAATCCCAGGTCAATTTGCACTGATGCATAACATTTTTATCGTTTTATCGTGTTGGCCCATTATTTACAATGGCCCTCGAAATATTAGCTGCGCGATCTACTTCAAACAAGTGCAGGTGCTTACTTACATATGTTAAGGTGGTATATCCACTTAAAATATATAGCGTAAATAGGTTGGTTAAACATATCAGAATTATAAATGAGCTGCAAAGGTCATGCACAATATTGCATTGACATTTACACGCTGAATCTTTACGTGAATATTGATGCAAACTAATTTTAAACCTTAATTTTGTGTCGTTCTGTTGAACAATGGGTAATATATTTCGCAAATATACCGAGTCGTCATTAAAAGATGGAGAATTTGACATTGGAAATTATCGAGTCACACTAACAGAAGATATAGGGAGCGGGTCATTTGGAACCGTATTTCAAGCAATAAATAGACAAACTAGAGAAAAACTAGCTGTCAAGAAAATTAAGTACATGTTTGGCACTGAAATAAACGATGAACTTAGAAATATCGCTGAAACTGAGGCAGAAAGCATGAGAATGGTACGACATGCACAGATAGTGAGCCTTTTAGATTATAAAATTGCTTATGGCAGCGCTTGGATTTTCATGCAATATTGCGACCGCGGTGATTTGAATAGATATCTCACCAATTACGCTGACATGCCGATCGGAAAACGCTTTATAATGATGTATCATCTAGCAAATGCTGTATCATGTTTACACAGGCATACTCCACCTATAATTCACCGTGACATCAAGCCGGGCAATGTTTTGGTTAAATGCATTAATGGTGAAGATTTTGTAATGCTAACTGATTTCGGGTATGCTAAATTGTATGATTACAACATGAGTATTGCTGGTTCACTGGTCTATCGAGATTACCACGAATCATTGAAAGGTACACCAAGTTTCATGGCTCCTGAGTTTTTCATGAAAGATCCATCAGGTTTGAAATACACAGCAACAGTGGATATTTTCAGTTTGGGTCTCATGTATTCCATCATTTACGAGTATTCACCAACAAACAAGAATTTATATCCTATGAGTGGTAAGTACAAATAATTATTCACTTATCATCTGAGTTAAGCAACACTTTTTTCAGGCACAAGCATGGTTATTGACAAAGGTTTCATTATGCTATGATTCACCATGAATTTTAGAGTCACATTTTGTCGTTTTTTTTCAAGATAAAGCTTACTTATCTTTTGCCTTTTTAGTGAAAGTAAAGAAAAGGAACAAAGTAGTAAACATTGGGTTTGAAATGAGCGAATGCTTTAGGCGATCAGAGACATTGCCTTGTATTGTGGAACATGATGCAAATGACAAGGCATCGATACATTATCTAAAAGAACTCATCCTGAAGATGACTGCATTCCATGACCACGATCGCATTCACATAAGAAGAGTGGAGGAGACTTTGGAACGGATTTTGTGTATGTTTCAATCTGTGTTTGTTAACATAAAAAGTCCATTAATTAATTGATTGTCGGTGAATCAAACACAGGTGTGTGAAATGTGTCTGTCTTGCATGCCATTAGCTATGGCGGGCTAGTTGGTTGATTAATCAGTGATTAAAAATAAGTATTTTAAGGTTATATAGTTTAGGACGTATAATCTGTGACGACTTACAAAAACCTAAATATGTAATTTTCATAACGGCTTGT
>LQRL01110336.1:0-17211 GCA_001703475.1 Hydroides elegans | reverse complement strand
AAATTAGTTTTCACCTCACAGCGTTTTAGCAATAATCACTAAATTTACATTTCTTGACAATAAAAAGAGTATTTTTTCCAAAAGCTCCCATCCCTTAGCTATGTTTTTTTTACTCACACCAGCAGTTTTATTACAACATATACGCATATCACCATAGAATTTCAATTTCGCAGCAAGACAATTTAAGTAACCTGATTATGACTTGTTTCTTTAATGACCAATCGAAAATTCTGTCGCCGTAGAAGATGTCCAAATATATTTTGAACAAATGCTGCCCTATAAATGATACAGATATCTATATTCTTATAATTATGACTATACAGCAATGGTCTTATGTAACAAAGAAGTTAATGTAGAGTATAAAGGAACGTTGCTCAGTCAGTGAAAGGGCACTGTTCTTGAAATTGTAGGTTTGAATTCAATCTTGTGAAATATATTTCTTATAACGTTGTAATTATTATATTGTTTTTTTATGCAGAGGTTAAAATCACTGAACTGAACACTGATTTTATACAAGTGTATCAATTATTAACATAACTAAACTATAAACATAGCGCCTTTGCTCTCACCTAAATCGTAATATTATAAACTAAAGGTGTGTCATTGTTTTTGACAATTTGTATTATTATTTTTTTTCTATTAAATTAGTGTTACATATTAAATATCATATTAACACATACCAACATTTAGGACAATTGATATTTATTGAAAATTTGATATTTATCGCCAAACATGATCTATTATTTTTTTCATTATATTTTACTCCAATGTTAGCTATTAAAAAAACAATAAATTTTGTTAAATTAAATTGGTATATTGAATTTAAATACAATCCGGTTATTGTAGGTTATGATTTTTCTCAGGTTTTGAAAGATCGTCAACAGTCAATACAAACAATTTGACTTTGAAAATGGTTGGACACAAACTTAAGAAAGTTAAATCAATTAGAGCATCAGATTATCCATAGTCTCTTAAATTGATCGATGGAGAAATATGGAGTTGCCAAAGCGACGGGATATCAGTTTATAACACAACGCTGGCCCCTGTGCGACACATGAAGACCGGTTCAACAAAATATGTTGCCCTTCTTCCAGGAGCAAATGTTGTTATTGCTGGGCTAAATTTGTGTGAAATGTCAAAATCAGGTACTGAAAGGCATTCGTTAAAAACGTGTAACACGGTACAATATTATTTCTAAGCCCTAAATTTAAATACATTTATTAATACTTAGTGAAAAAATCAGTTGGGAAAAACTTTCACTGCAGTACAAGTAACTCATTTAGAAATATAGTTTTTATGAAAGGCATTCGTTAAAAACGTTTATCAAGGTACAATAATATGTCTTAGCCCTAAATATGAATACATTTATCAATACTTAGTGAAAAAATCAGTGGGAAAAAACTGATATTTAGGTTCAACATAAAATACAAGACTGTAAAATATGTGAATGAGCATGTTATGTTGCTATAATCGCTTAATTGTATTTCAATGTCTTTCTATCATCACCAATTACAGGTAATTTTATCAAGGAAATATCGAGCAAATTGCATTTTGGTGTAGCAGTCCACCACGACCAATGCTACGCGTGCCCAAGGAATTCATCACAGATAGACGTCTACGTGTGCAGTGAATGGCGATTTCTGCGCTCTATGCAACTACCTGGCTGTGACAACAACTGCATGTGGCACACTATAACCGTGAGCGGACAACACATCAAAGTATGCTGCTTGAAAACGAATAGACTTATAATATTCAATTTGGATGGAAAAGTGAAGTCGATTCATGGGCCCGAGATTGATGTTATAGATCATTTTCGTGAAGCCGCCAATCGAGATGGATCCGTAAAAGGTTTATTGATTCGTCCAATTTTGTGCCAAGAGGATGATGAAGGAAACGTGCTCATCGCAGATTATATCACTGATCGTCTCCTGCTGTTCACAGCGGATTGCATGTGGAATGCTATCGCACCAGATTCGGATTTGAAGTGGCCTGATTGTGCATTGTGGTTGAACGGGCGTCTTTATGTTAGCAGTTCGGTTAATAGAACCATCACCATGTTTGAATGATTACGTTCTTTATATTTGAACAAAATCAACGGTGATTTAGTTATGTGGTGAGATGTATAAGAAAAAGCTTAATTGCCATTGAAAAGAAGAAGACAAGATACCAACATGTTGACAAATCATCACGTCATTTCGCGATGAAATCATGGATGTAAATAAATAGCGATACCAATTACATTGTTCAAGAACAGCTTAAGCGTGTATAGCATGTCATATATATATTCAACTAAAGTTATCATTTTGTCATGCTTATAAATGATGTTGCTTAGGTTGATTCGACACCATTCGGTTCTAAATCATTAACATACAAATGGAAGAATAACTTTAGATTAAATAAAATGTATTTATTAAATTAAGATAACATTTATTTTGTAATTTCAATGTTCGTTTTCAAACATTACACTCTAATATAATCTATGACAAATATTGCATATCTTTGGAAATGATCATGAGCGATTTACAATTTTACGCCAATAATGTAATAAAGTAATATATCAAAACGAAACATCTTTTATTGTTTACAGTTCTATAAGGTTCTGAATATATTTCCATGTGTTCCTTATGATGGAATATCATTAAATTATATCTCCTTTATTGTTATATCCTTAGAATTAATATTAATCTATGTGAATCAAATATTTATAATGGTTTCAAAATAGTTTCGTAAACTGTATAGCCTTCTTAAAATGTTATTCAATAAATTATTTGGAACACAATACCATCGATTCCTAAACTTATTTCGACCTAGTTTATTTGAAACAAGATAGATTTATAGCTTAAGTAATCATCGTTTGTATTGATCATAAAATTACTCAATGAACCATATAATAACTAAATAGATTGCACGACATTATCAAATGATTTACAACATTTCTTTAATCAAGCTACTTTTCTAATAACTATGAACAGAGCTCAAAGTACAGCAAAAACACATATATTAACATGCGGAGTAAATGCATATTAATATGTTGTTATTTACGACACCCATGAATCTGATTGACTTTGCTTTCATACTATAAAACGCAGCCATATGGACTAGAACAAGAAAGCATATGAACAGTTGTTCAAACCAATCATCACTAAAAATGTATCTTACCGCGCTATAGACACATTTAAAATGTAAGTTCCTACTTCTATCCTACATATACTATATACTACATATACTGTTGAGAGTGGGACCATATTTCAGGATTTAAAACGTGTTTCTTTACAAAGAGACGACCTTAGTGCCCGATTATGGTCTTGGTTATGAAGTCAATAAAGTGCAAATGAAATATGACGTCGATGCTAATTGAAATCGGACGATGTGTCATTGTACAAAATTGACGTAATTATGATATGCAATATACCATCTTGATAAATGTGAATATTTTTTACGCAGCTTTCGACGCCACATTAGTGATAAGTATAGCTGACACCTAAACTATAATATATATATATTGATAATATATATGATGTGATGGAAGAGGATATGCGACTTTTTGAACAACAAAAAGTGAATTATGCATTAGTAAGCTAAATTCAGATATCTTTATAGATGTCTAGACGTATATGTGTACGATTAAACGTTTTGTTCTCGGATCGATGGGAATATTTCAACTTTGAAATTGGTTGATAGCATGCATTTTTGTATAGATTTAATAAAAAATTTAATGTGTCATGTAATTTGATAAACACATAATCTTTTTTATAATACAAAAACCGACTCAGTTGTTGATTTTATGATCAGGGACACTAGCAGACTACAATTTTATGAATGCTCTTTAATCTTTTTAGTAGGTGAAATTCTGATATGAAATAAAATACACATGTTATAGGTTATGACAATTACGATATCGTTATTCAATCTAAACTGCGAATCTAAGACCGAAATTAAATAAATAAGGAAATGTGATTAATATGATTAATCCGATAATTATGGAAAACCTTTGTTTCAATATAAGTTATGATCAATATTTCATAACTCGATTAATGTAAAAATATCAACACCAATGATTATCAAGCACTTTTATTGACCTAAATAATAAGTTGACATACACATTTATCAAACAAAAGTGGTGTCATCCTTTAAGTATAATGCATGACTGTTATGATGTATATAAGTGAACAAACACATTTATTTCATGTAACGCAATATACGCTATTGATAACATGACACGAACAGCTTAAGACCGTGTTCATTTAGTTTGTAAGATATAGTTTATGATTTAACTATAACTATATATATTCTGAATTACAGTTTATATACATAAATACATCACGCAACCGTTATGTCCTTGTACCAAAATACTATATCGCTTAATAATTTTGTAATAAATATGCCAAATCTTTGAATATTAGATCTGTTTAAAACCTATTGTGGGGAAATCTATTGTGGGGCAATGGTATCATTAACTCTGCATATCTGTAAATTCCTATATCAACGTAAATGTTATATAATTAGCTAAATGCTCTCATTGGTAGATAAGCCTTGAAACTGCATTCACTATAAGTTTTCGAATATAGCTCACTATCACAGCTTTTTCGCTTTTGTTTAGAAAACATGAAAGCATAAATATCATTTCAGCAAACCTACATTACCTAGAATTGTTTCCCATGCAGTACGCATGCCCTAAAGTCTGATTCCACTGGCGAGTCGTCTAGTATTATTGCCCTATGCTATCTTGTATTTCTCGATGTGGGTCGGCGATTATACGCTGCTGGAGTGGTAGGCTCTCTCGGTAATCAGCAGCTAACACTGTAATCAGATTATATCCTGATTTATCAAACCGGACAAGGTGAAGGATTAAGTTTTCTAGAATATTAATATCCAACAATTTTCAAAACTACAATCATATATTGAATTGTTGTGTATAACTAATTTTACATACGTTCCTGCTATATCATTCGTCACTACTGTCTTAGTAGGGATTCAAGTATATTATCAGTTGCATAATCTGCTTAAGACGAGTGCACGGTCAACAATTTATGTACCACTATGTGCGATAGTTTTAAGAAGATATATAAATGAATAATCATAAAACATATCCAAAAAGTAATTATCTTAAAGTCGTATTTGCTAAAGAGCGACAAACTAAAATGGGAAATCGTTCAGTAAAAGAGAAGATTACAAAAGAAGGAGACATTACTATCGGAAGATATAGAGTTACTTTAACCGAAGACTTAGGCAGTGGCTCATTTGGAGTGGTTCACCCAGCCATCGACAGAAATACCAAAGAAAACGTTGCTGTTAAGAAAATGCGATTTACATTCGGCACAGATACCAACGAGGCATTTAGACAATTAGCTGAGTCTGAAGCAGAAACCATGAAAACGGTACGTCATTCGAATATAGTGAGACTTTTGGACTATGAAACGGCCCATGGCTGTGCATGGCTTTTATGCCACTTTGTGATCGCGGTGATTTGAATAGATATCTCAGCAATAACGCTGATATGTCTCTTGGCAAAAGATTCATATTGATGCATCAAATGGCAAAGGCAGTATCTTGCTTACATGGGAACAGTCCACCAATAACTCACCGTGATATCAAGTCGGGAAACGTGTTGATAAAAAATATCAATGGGGAAGATTGTGCTATGCTCACGGATTTCGGGTACGCTAAATTGTATGATTACAACATGAGTATTGCTGGTTCACTGGTATATCATGACTACCACGAGTCACTGAAAGGTACACCAAGTTTCATGGCTCCTGAGTTTTTCATGGAAGACCCAACAGGTTTGAAATACACTGCAACAGTAGATATTTTCAGTTTGGGTCTCATGTATTCCATCATCTTCGAGTATTCAAAAACAAACAAGAATTTGTATCATATGAGTGGTGAGTCCAAATAATTATTCAATTATCATCTGAGTTAAGCAACATTTTTTCTTGCACAAGGATGATTATTGTCAAAAGTTTCATTATGTTATGAGAGAATTCACCATTCATTTAAGAGTCACATTTTGTTGTGTTTTTTTTTCAATACCAAGCTTAACTTAACTTTTGCCTTTTTAGCGAAAGCAAAGAAAGAGAACAAAGTAGTAAACTTTGGGTTTGAAATGAGCGAATGCTTTAAGCAGAGACATTGCCTTACATTGTGAAACATGATTCAAATGACAAGGTATCGATTCAAGACCTAAAGGAGCTCATCTTGAAGATGACGGCATTCCATGACCATGGTCGCATTCATATAGGAGCAGTAGAAGAAACATTGAAACACATTATGTGTGAGTTAAAATTCCTTTATGTTAACAAAACAAAATATTTTGACCATTTTTGGTCAAATTTATCAGACTTTTACACTATTAAACAGTAAGTGAGTTGACTATTCAGCATTCCTGTAATAATAAAAATCAAACGTAGTACTCTAACGCAAACTTTTCTTTGTTTAGACAATATGCATTTGCTTTTGACGATGCTTTTGACGATCGAATTATTTTTCACCTCATAGCATTCTTGGCCTTATCCACTAGATTGCTGTTTTGTTTATGAAAATCTCTTCTCGCTTACGTAGAGTTTGCATATGCCGAACAAAGCTTTATTATCTTCACCATAGCATGTAACGATTACAGGTTGACCATATGGCTTTCAAGTCTACAGCAAGTGTTTTTAGCTACTCTCATTATGGCTGGCTCTTTGAATGACAATTGAATTATTGTTGTTTTCAAAGAGGAATATGCTATTATATAATCTAGGTTTATGATCAATGGATAATAATGTACCCATGTGGAAAACAAAAAAAATGTAGCTTATCGATAGAGAATCGTACTTGTAAGCATCCAAGTTTTCATCCAATCTTGTGCAAAGTTGTTTTTAATAACGTTGTTTTTATGACAGTCTTCGAAGAGAAGAAAACAACTGAACAAACATTAATTATATACAAAGCTATCCGTCAGTTTTCATTTCCCACCTACCTTTTTCCACATCCCCGCTTTTGTTTCAACGTTGTTTCCCCCAATTTTGCCTTGTGTTCTCTCGATTTCCTTCTCCGTCAATTGTCTAAATATCTATGAAATAATATACATGTATAATATATGCTATAACTTTTTAACTATTCTTAAATCTAAAATAAATCTAAATCGAACATCAATATTCATTATAGACAAATAATGAATTAAGTAATTTGAATTACTAGAATACAACATCCTAATTTTATTGTTATTATAAGAATTTAATATTAAATCAGTATTTTGTGTAATGAGCATGTGTCTATTGGTATTAGACTAGAAATCAACCAATTATTATCATTAGTATTTTACATGTTAAATATGTAAAACAGTATGAATGTATTTATAAAATATTCTATGTTATTATATAAGTATATCTATGGAACTGTTTACACAGTGTCTGCTTATAAAATCTATCTATCTATTTATCATCTTACACTAAACAAATTTGTCGCGCTTTTAATTCATTGTAATATAAATCCAACAATTTATTATTTACGTCACAAATAAACTGTCCCTGGATATTGCGGTCGCACATAATAGTTGTGTCATAATTATGCGCGTCATATATCTTCAAAAAGTAGCAAATGTTCATCTTGAAAACGGAAGTCCGAACTTATCATTCATTATATTAAAATAAATGAAAAGTTCCCGCATCTACCTTGAAACTTTTTACTCTTTCCGTCCCACTGATGTTTATACCTACACACGACCGTTGCTTTTGCTAGGCATTGACGAAACTTTGTTGGGTCACTTTTTGGGTACAAAATATGAAACCGTTTTAATGGCCCCCTCCGGGCCCCTAGACTCTTGTTGGGGGCTAATAACCCCTTAAGCTATTAACTTAAGCTGTGTCATTGTCCTTGACTTTTTTGTTTTGTTTATTTAACGATTGCATAAGCTATCTTGTTTTGTTTATCCAACTATTACACTAGCGTTTTGGTGAAAAATTAAAGATATATGTTGAATTTTATAACACTTAAATTCATATACACAAAATTCATCCACAAATCAAGAACTAATAAATTGACATGGTGAGAAGCCGGTTTTTAATGATTTTAGGAATTCGTGTCAGTGTCTGGGGGAATTTCAACAATCAATAAAAATGGTTTTGCCTCAGCAATGGTTGGTTGCAAACTTAAGAAAGTAAAATGTATTAGAACATCTGATTTTCAATGGTCTCTCAAACTGATCGATGAAGAAATATGGAGTTGCCAAAGCGACGGGATATCAGTTTTTGACACAACGCTGATTTTTGTGAGACGCATAGATATCGTTCCCGTATACGACGTTGCCCTTCTTCCGCGAGGAAATGTGATTGTTGCTGGGCGCAGCTTGTGTGAAATGTCAAATTCAGGTAGAGAAAATCATTCGTTTTTTGGGTTTTAGAAAATTAATACATTAATAAATACTTATCGAACGAATCAACAGTTTGTCATTCCGAATCGTCGGACAAAACAATCACTACCATACAAGTAGATTATTTTTTTCGCATATATTTATATTAACTGTCTTTAGAAAAAATGATAAACAAAAATATATAAATGAGCGGCTGAATTTATCAAAATTGATTAAATAGTGTTTAAACTGACCAATTACAGGTGAAGTTATCAGGATAATATCAACCAAATCACATGGTAGAGTAGCAGTCCATAGCAACCAGTGCTTCGCGTGCCCGAGGGATTCCTCAAAGATAGACGTATACGGGTGCAGTGACTGGCAGCTGCTTCGCTCAATGCATCTGCCTGGCTGTGACACCAACTGCTGGAAGCACACTATATCCGTTAGCGGTCAGTTCATCAAAGTGTGCTGCTGGAATACGCAAAGACTTATAATATTGAATTTGGATGGAGAAGTGAAGTCGATTCATGGGCCTGATATTGAGGTTCAAGATGTTTCAAGTGAAACAGTAGAACAAGGTGGATCGGTGAAGAGTAGATTGTTTGGTCCGCTTATGTGGCAAGAGGACAATGAGGGCAACGTGCTCATCGCCGATGCTGCCAATGATCGTCTGCTTGTGTTTACAGCTGATTGTAAGTGGCACGATGTCACTCCAGAGGCGGGTTTGAAGCAGCCGATCGGTGCATCGTGGTTGAATGGGCGTCTTTATGTTAGCAGTTATGTTGGTAAATCCATCACCATGTTCGAATGATCACGTTCTTTATATTTGAACAAAATCAACGGTGATTTAATTATGTGGTAAGGTGTATAAGGGAAAACAAATTGTCATTAAAAAGAAGAAGACAAGTTACCGACATGTTGACCAATCAGCACGCCATTTCATGATGAAATTATGCATGTAAAGAAATAGCGATATCAATGAAATTGTTCAAGAACTGCTTAAGTGTGTATAGCATATCATCTATATTATCAACTAAAGTTATCATGTTGTTATATTTAAAATCGATCTTTAATAAAGAATATTAAATGTGCTTCAACAGCAATTTATTCAAAAACATTAACATGCAAAAGGAATAATTACTTTAGAAGATATAAAATGTATTGATTGAATGAAGATAACATTTATTTTGTAATGACAATATTCGATTTAAAGCATTACATACAATCATTTCATAACAAATAGTGCATATTTTGGGAAAGATCATGAGCTATTGATATTTTTACGCCAACAATATAATACAGTTTTTAAATAAATATTTTTTACAGTTTTAAATTACTTTATATATGTCCCTTTCGCTAAATATTATTAATTTACATCCCCTTTTATTGTTATGTGTTTAGAATTTAAAACTTCATCAATGTTTTTGCCTTAGGAATATCATGAAACTTCGAAAAAGATCGCTATAACTAGCGATTGAAAATAAACGCAACTCTCAAAACTATTTGAAATACAATATTTATATTTCAAAATGGTCTCGTTTAATGTATACATTTCTTAATATGTTATTCAATAAAATATTCGGAGCATATTGCTATTGATTCCTTTATTTGTTTGGACTTGGTTCATTTCAAACAAAGTAAATTTATAATTTAAGTAATCAGCATTTGCACACATTATACATTTAATCTATGAACCATATACTAAGTTAATATATTGCATGACATTAACAAATGATCAGCAACAGGTCTTTAAATATTTACATTTGCTACTAACTTCTAGTGAAGTTATGTACAAAGCTCAAAGCACAGCAAACACAAATGATACAGCAAGTGAAAGGACCGTATATATTTATTTGCAATAAAAAGACCTAGTGATTTAAGTTGACTTTGTATTCATACTGTCAAAAGCAGCAATTATTCGCAAAAATAGTTCAATTAACATGTGAACAGCCTAAGTATGCTCTCAATCGTTGTATTTTTTATATTATTGAATAGAATTTGTCTTATTAATAGGTGTCTGTATAATTTATGACATAACTGCTTGGA
The DNA here is from genome assembly GCA_001703475.1 of Hydroides elegans. Taxonomy (NCBI): domain Eukaryota; kingdom Metazoa; phylum Annelida; class Polychaeta; order Sabellida; family Serpulidae; genus Hydroides; species Hydroides elegans. The sequence goes on along the minus strand of LQRL01110336.1, from coordinate 6,830 downwards.
TTTAGACAAGGACAAAGGGTAACAATCCAGGTACAAACAAGTATTGTGGCGTTAAATATGGTGACTCTAATCTATCATTTGCATTTTAAAAGCTCAATGCTTGGGGCTTCTTTTTTTGGAGAAATCCTTGGCTAGATAAAAGAAAAATATTTATACTAGCTCGCATTAAAACACTACATTAAGAACATTTACTTATTTTCTTAAAGTGAAAAATCAATCCCTCATGCTGGATGAAATAAAGTACATGTCAAATGTTTTTTTTCAGCTAAATTTATCATATCAAACATGCACAAACTCAAATTATTTTGAACCAAGCCAAAGATGTTGTTAATATATACGACAGGTGCCTAAATCGGCTAGAAAATAGAGGGTTGCACCAGGTAACCAAAATTTATTAACCATCTTTAACTTATTCATGCATGTTGAGTCAATTTCTAATATCGAATTTCTAGGAATAGCAATTACATTTTCTATTATCTTATAACAAAACAACTCTCCTCCTATACCTTCATTTCATACTAAACTTGACACCCTCGAGATATAAAACATTTTGTTAGTATCTCTGAACAGGATATATTTAGGGGGGGAGGGGTTGTAGTGAAAGGCGCTTTCCCGCTTCACCATTGGTTAAATCAATAAGCACATACCTTCCTCAACTTCACACCCCCTATACATTTTCACTGTGCTCCTCAAACATAGAACTGCTCTTTCGTATATCCACAACCGCGGATGAGGCGGCGGCGGCGAAGAATGCATACCTTCTGCTTGAACTGCCGTGAGCCTGAGTGGTCACTTGCGTCGCAGGGTCAGTTACCGCGGCGCGTTCAGTAACTGTGGATGCAACCTCGCTGCGGCGTTTGACCCGAAATTGTGGCGAAAGGCAAAGCAGAAGAATTGAAAGCGGCGGCACGCTGTACCGCTACGACCGCTGCAGCAAGGTTGCTGCTACTGGCTACAGTACTGGTCTACTGCTACTGATCAAAACCAACGGTAGCCGCGGATTCAAGATTATTCATGCTTTCTAGGCGATAATTTTGTTTATCGGGCGGCGGGTACAGGAATGCAGAACTTGCGATTTTTACTCGTCAATTAGCAACTTAAACATAGTTAATTATAGAGATTTATTATTAAACGTGTTCGTTTCATGTGAATCATTCTTTATGAATTGATTAAATACACGCACAGTAGTACCAATTTGACCTGACCTGAATTTGTTAAATTAAAACTAATTGTTGCATTTAGAAACAGAACAAATAAACTCGTTTTTAGAAACATGATCAATACACATATTACGATAAACGCACACATATACATATACTGGCCAATACCGGGCTCGTATGATCAGTGCATGTGTCCTCTGGCACATGATATTTTCATACCACATGTATGTATTGGTTATCATTATATTTCCTGTCAATGCTTTACTCTTGTTTCTACTTTAAGATAACCAATCCGCCATGGTCTTCATCTCGTAGGATTCGAATAGTTAACCTGCTTCATTTGACAACGTGTTACTGATTTCATAGTTTTAAGCAAAGTGATATCAAGTATCATGTTTATGTACCTGACACACATGTGAATCAATAAACGTTCGGCAACAGTTAATATATTACTATATGATTTTAATAACGTATTTTAATACACCAATTTGTTCAATTCTATGTCAATGTAATACATAATATACCAATTTACATGATAATAAACTATATTTACCTATATATGCACCATGAATGTCCTATATAAAAATACCAACATGATCTTGAGCATAAGCAAGTCAACCTAACTTAATGTTCTTGGTATGTATCGCTTGTCAGTTATTTCTTACTGGGTTTGTCTTTATACGAGTGCAAGATTTACGACTAGTTTATCTAACTAATATAATAATCGATAAACATATTTGTGTAGTTTGTAAATAAAATAAATTTAAGTGTAGTTACATATTTTTAACCTTACTATGAATAAAATAAGAATATCTATATTTTATTTTTTAGAAAAACTAAAAGCAATCGGCAAACATAAAATGTGTGATCGTTTTTAAGACTTTGTTTCAAAATGTGAAGATCTTATATTAAGGTTGATATTCAAAATATGTTATAAAAATTGTTCCTAGAAATCAGGGGTGACGTTATATTAAAATGGCCGTCAATCATGCCTTTCTGATGCTGATTTGAGGCAAATTTCCTCCCATATTGGTAACTGGTCATATTTGTAACTATTAAACAACCGTGTTAAAAGTTTACTGTAGCATGTTTTCATATGCAAATTCCATTATTTTAATACATTCGCGCGCTCATATATTAGTATTTCTACACACAAAGTTGCAATTTGACTCGTTTTTATGACGTTTAGATTGCTAGTCAATCAACATTGTTATGTCCGACAATTGCGTTTATATACATTTCGAGATTTTTGAAGATATTTGCTTAAGGTGCGAATGAATAATATATTTTTTTTCATTGAAATATGTGATCTTAATTAAGATTAAATATGATTTAATTTCAATCATAAAAACGAATATAAGATAGATTAATATATTTACATTTGATTCATTTTAGTAAATTCAGTTACTTCAAAGGTTATGTTTATAATTTCTATTTTTTACGATTTAAATAACAAAACAAATGATGTGATGAAGCTGGGGCTACGTTTGAAACGGTGATCATGAATTAAACTTTGAAATTGATTGGTATGTTTTCTTAGCGAAACTCACAGAAAATGTATTTTTCTTATTGAAGGAAAAGCTTTTGAAAATAAGGGAAAGCTTTATTTATTATAGCATAGCAACTGCAGTAAAAGTTAGTTGCTTTAGATTGTTTATAGAACGTGCAACTATAATTATATTTTATTATACCCATATATGCATCTCCTTTTTGGTGCTTAAACATGCGGCCAATCAACATTTAGATGTAATGTTATATATCATGCTATAAGCTATGTCCTAGAATAAAGACATTTAGACGAATCAACATATAGATAAATTCGGGCGATTGAAGTGGGGATGATGGGGAATTTTTGGAACCGACGGTCAATCAGCGTTTATTATGCAAGTGACTGTTCAGGTGTTTTGGCAAAAATATATGTTATTAGAAATTAATGAAATAAAAGAAAGATAAATGGAGTTTTGATCATTTATCTTTTCCGTTTACATATTGTGACCCTCTTAGATGTTTAAATCTACTCTGGTGACTGTAAAGTTTACATCATGAACCTCATTTTCACATTTTGTATATTTTTATACCGGAAGAAGTATCTCAAGTGATGGGCGTAATCAATCAGGAATACGCGCTAGTTTGTTGCTCGGTGTTGCGCGATTGTCTAATCATTGACGCCATGCTGGATAAGTTCGACGTGAAAATCGCGGATAATTGTGAACGAATTCGCGAGCTGTTTCCACTTGAACCCGAAACCAGCATAAAGTGATTCAAAGAATAACGGTTTTTTTCGAAAGAAACAATAACGTATCTATTCGAAATAATTATCTAAAATAACCAAAAAAGAAGCGTTCACATGCTAGTTAGGTGAGCCACGAAAACCACCGTCAAGTGTGCGGGCTAATTTGCATGAAGGTAAACATTTTTTTTTGTTCAAATTTGAAATGAAATTGTTAATTAAAAACGAGACTCTCGCACTCGTTTGTCTTTCGGTGCTGTGCGATTGTCCAATCATTGACGCCATGTTGGAACAATTTGACGCCAAAATCGCTGATAAATGCGAAAGAATTCGCGAGTTGTTTCCGCTCGAATCTGAAGCAAGCATAAAGGTATTTATCGGTTAACTGAATGGTTATTTGAATGTTAATATGAACTCATAATTTGGTGTGAAAATCACTTATACATGCAAACGAGTTCTCGAGTTGTTTTCACATCAAGTCTGAGACAGAGATAACGGTTTATTTGCATAACTCGTGTGATAAATCGCATTTCGCATAGGAAATCACAGGGAAAAAGAGTGTGCAATGCGTTTGTTATACCAAATATATCATCGCTAATCAACGTACAACGTTACTTTTTGACAATGCCTTACTAAGAGCAATAATATGGGCGTTTAATTGAAGTAACACATAAAATAATAAAAATGGGATGCTATGGGTAGGAATTTGAATCTTAACACATATTTATTCTAGCTATTTATTCATCTGAATTTTAATAATAGGCAATTCATACAATTTTTCCTTTTTATTTTTCCATAGGTGATTTTGGACGCGTGCGAGAACAACCGTGCACGCATCGCATTCGCACGCGGGGAACTAAAACAGCTACTAGAAACCGTGCAGGCGTGCAAACAAAAAGTGCATGCATCCCTGATGTGGTAATCTACTTGCCCGAGAAATTATTTTCGATTTAATAAAATCCTTACATTTGCAAGGATATGGGCGGGATTTTAATCACTTTTATTCCGTCCATAATTTTTAAATCGGTCCTCAGAACAAGACAAATCATGTTTTTATTGCAATAGGTCTTTAAATTATTAGATTCATATAGTATTGTCAATTTCGAAGTGATTCCAAGTGTAAACATAACTGATGGATACCTTGCAAAAAGTGAATGACATCTGATATGGTGACCTATTTGCACGGGAGATATGTTAATATTGACTTATTAAGTATGTATATAGTTAGATGGAAGTTTTCTTTTAATGGATATAACACACTCACTGTCACATTTCGTACACTCACGCTCAAAATTAGACGGATTGTTTTCATAAAAATAATGAAATATACTTAGATAACCCTTATAACATTTTCAATAGTTATGTGATTCAAAGTATGAATATGAATAAAAAGTTTGTATATTTGTATCAAGGGTGTATTTTACTAAAAAAAACAAACGGTAACCTTTAAAAATCCAGAGCCAATGGCCCTTAAAAAATAAGTAATGTGTTTACCATTGTCAATATCGATGTTAAAGTTAGTCCAAAAAGGTTGCATATGTCACTTTGGTTGCTACTGTACAAGTTTTAAAGGTTTAATTGGCAAGCTATTGTCGTTATGCTATTTCTTTACGCAGCTGATACATGTTTTTCTCCATCATAAAAGTTAAATCTACATTTCTATGTATCGTTTTTGCTGATGTTGAATTATTTCCAGATATACGGTACCATATCTATATTTTCTTTTTTTTCTGTGATAGAAGAGAGGATCTGGATTTTACGAGGAATCTGTATTTTACGAACATGTTTTTTTGAGAATCACTTGAGACTATGATAGTGTAAGACATATTTCGACTCACGAGAGCACTGTGCTTGTCATAGACAATTGTTTTCCCAATGTTTTTTATGTCTCATGTTTCTTACCATGCACAATCTGTATTTAAAGATGTTCGTAACACAGATACGCCCTCGTAAAATCAAGATCCTATCTTCTACACATAGATGTGACATATGTATTATTTATATACATGTTTACATTTATTATTTTTATATTAAATATAATTGAATATGATATGCATCAAGAATGTTTTAATTACATTTTTCAAAAGGTTTATATATATATTTTGCATTTATTGAACTAAAATACTGTGAACTACAGTAACTGAGGAGTTGACAATACTCAATGAAGTAGCTGCAGGTCAGTGAAAAAATACTCAAGTTAGTGATTTAAAAATTTGTGTATGTTTTGTTTAAATTTGTATAGGAATCATGTAGTCTAAATATTTATACTTTAGTTGTTTGTAATGACCGGAAATAATGAATAGGTCTGAATCGCATTCAGTTTGGTTCAATCAATAAAACTTATAAAAATATAACATGTGTTATTAATGAATGTTTGATTATAGTAAAAATAATAGGTGTGGTTGGATTCCATCATCATTTTTTTTTTGGAAATTGTATTTTTAAAAAACGCAAAAATAGGCATATTTACGCTATCATCGATATCAAGATGTATATTCTCATAAACGTTTTACACTTAATTTGCAACAGCACAAACAAAAAAAAACTTCAACACTGAAGCTCAACTGTATGACGTCAATACATATGCAGAGTGTTAAAATTGATATTTCCAAACATTATCTAGTTGAGTGTCTTTTCAATGAATTGGCTTGGTAAATCGATCACTATAATTTATTTCTAAGTACATTTCTGACTAAGCATCTACATTAAGTACAAATGACTGCATAAGGAAAAATCATTCCTTGTAGATTGAGAGAAGCTATGATCAGCGACAAGAATACGGGTTTTAAAGCACAATATCAAGTAGAAAACAAAATATAGCATGCAAACGTTATTCAGAAGTACCCAGCAATTTATTCAGAAAAATTCTGATAGGAAATAGGAAATCTTCCTTGCTGACATTTCCACTGAACAAAAATATATTGTTTTACTTAAAAAAGTAAGGTAAATAGAATGACCATTATATACGATATTAACTCTGCTTTGAGCAAATAAGGTTAATTTTGATAAATTGTTAGTGTGGCGGGAGGGGCTGGGGTGGGCAAGAACTAGCAAAGAGTGTTTTCTCTTTCTCTCTCTTACAACGTTTTGCTTGCTACAATTTTCGGGTTTACCTGGTTGGTAAACGAAGAATAATGTTTTGCCATTAAGAAATAAATTTTCATACTTTCAGCTGCAAGTAAATATGTTTCATACTAATATGAATCATTTTAAACCAGCGTCTAAAATCGTGTGTAGGGTACTTCTGTTTCGTAATGTACTCGGAGTCTCAAAGTGAGTTACAAGAACTAATCAGTTACTATAGAACAATAATTGATGTTTCCATGATACGAGTACACTATAGGTCAGGTAGCTCAGTCGGTATACTGGCTGACTAGCCAAGCACGCATTGAATCGGTGGCACTGAGTTCGAGCCCGGCTCGTGTCAGATCTCAATGTTT
>LQRL01110304.1:4928-15885 GCA_001703475.1 Hydroides elegans | reverse complement strand
GTTTATGCATGGGCATGTAGCATAGCATTTTATGGCGGTTGATTCGTCACCAGGGACTTGGAGTAAAGAATTTGGTTATAGAAGAGAAACATAATGGGAAACAGCTGCACAGTATAGCACTCACACCTGAAAAGTCAACTGCAAGCACCAATAAAATCTCTACCAGAATGAAAAGCTTATTCTTCTATGTTCTCTTATAGATTCTTACACAAACACCTCACATTAATCAACCTAACTTTGTTGTATTACTAGATTACATGTTACAATTTCACTTTGAAAAACATAGTTCTGTTCTCTTTAAGAACGTACTGTTATCGAAATAACACATTTACACGAATAATTCGCTAATGTCTCTCGTGGTTAGGCATTTTATTCGTTGAAGGAAATGATTTTGACGCGAATAATTTGTCAAATCCATTAAAACATAGTTTTGAATAAATAGAAAATACTGTACGTAACTTGGGAATTGTAAATAATGATCACGCAACAATAATAGTCTTTGTAGTAGAGCTTCCCATGTCTGAGGTTTATGCATGGGTATGAAGCATTTTATGGCGGTTAAGTCGTCACCAGGGACTTAAAATAAAGAGTTTGGTTATAGAAGAGGAACATAATGGAAAACAGCGGCACAATATAGCACTCACACCTGAAGAGTCAACTGCAAGCACCAATAAAATTTCTATCAGAATGAAAAGCTTCATATATGTTCTCTTATAGATTCTTACACAAATACTTCACATTAAACAACCTAACTTTGTTGTATTTCTAGATTACATGTTACAATTTCACTTTGAAAAACATAGTTCTGTTCTGTTTCAGAACGTACTGTTATCGAAATAACACATGTATACGAATAATTCGCTGAAATCTCTCTTGGTTAAGCCAGTGGAGAGATTTTAATACTAGTGTAATGAGGTCACATGTTCGTTACCCAGATATTACTCGAACTGCTGCATTAAGGACACTTTGCAATTTTAACAATTTTTAGGAGTTAACACTGTAGATGAGAACATTTCCATAATCTATTCTAGATACAAGAAGCGATTTTTAGATACAATAAGCGATTGTTTTATGGAATATTTGTCGAGATAATGGCTAATTCTCAATATGATTCCAAGGCCCTTGTAGCAATGTGTACAGATAGAACTAATATGTTCACACATATTGAGTTCATTATCCATGGTAACTACGATATTGACGTCATATTCACTCTTAGGGATACATTCTGGTCCTAGTTGAATTGAGTCTATTTAACTCAATGTGGTCAAACTTTTTGAACCTAATAATATAAATGGCGTCTTTTCTTCGCTGAGCTTGAGCTTGAGTTTCTCCGCATCCACTTACTCAGCAAATTGACAGCGTCCAGTAGTGTTTTAAGGCTAAGATCTGGTTCAAATGTGGCCGGGCATCAGCTCAGGTTAGAAATTGTCCATCGTCTGCATAGAAGCTATGAACCAAGTCAAACGTGCCTATCAATCTACCAGCAGAGTGGATGTACTGTTTATACACCTTCGCGAACGATCGCCTGAGTCTCGTTTAGAGAATATCGTAGTCCATAGCGTCGAATGTGTCTGAATTGTCTAACAGACACAGTAAAGCTACTTTCCTACTATCCATAACCATGAAGACCTCTTCCAGTTTTCTAACCAAGGCAGTTCCCGTTCCACATCCAGACCTATATCCCGACTGCATAGGGTCGGCTAAGAAGTGATCGATGCCGATTTTTTTCGGTTAGCTTTGAAATATAACTTAGTTTACTGACCGGCCGATAGTTCTTAGGACATTAGGGCATCAAGTCAGCCAAGTCAGCCAGAATGAAAGCCAGATGGAAGCTGGCTTAATCGGTTGAATTTTGTCACGCAATGTTTTGATTTTATGTTTTGTTTATTGGTTGTTAAACTTATGTTTTAAGGTTCAAATATGACTTTTTGATTGCAATATATATCCAGATAAACAATCTGACCAATATTACGATTTTTTTTGCGTCGGATTTTGTTCAAAAGGCTTCTAATTATGTTCTGCCCCACCTCGACCTACAAATTAAGCCAATTCAGCCACGGTCTTTTGCTTAATCTCTTTTTTTACTGGCTGACTTGGCTGACTTGGCTTAACTGGCCTACAATAAAAAAAACACAACCATAGTTTCATTTTCCTGTTAGAATGTCGCTCGTTTGCTGCAAATTTTGATCAAATAATTCTTGTTTGCTCAATGACAAACCTGGAACCCAAGTCGATAGCCCTCTTAGCCAATAAGCTTTAATAAAACCTGGCAGAAATGATCTCATCCCGGTTTTGCTATAAAGATGACCGTTTCAAGTAGAAATCCTTACATGTAAAACCATTTGATAGTGAACTCCTAAAATCCCTACTGCTGCTCGGCCTAAAATCATCTCGCAAAGTTGTGAAATCATTCAAAATTTCTTTCGCATATTTTCAATTTTGAAACCGAAGCAAATATATTCTTCCAATATTACTTCGCAAATGATGCAAATGACATTAATATCATTTTCGCATTTTCGTTATGAATCCGCATTTTGCGAAGATATAAACGGCTAGCGCAGTCATATATATGGTTTGATATATACATATTTTTAACAATATTGAAGATCTTCCCGCGTATTCATGATTAAAAAGTGTTAATTTGACCATAAGATAACTTGTAACATCGAACTTTGCGAAAAAAATAATCATATTTAGAGAGCTATTTTTTACAAAAGGGTGTTCCTATTTTGCTAGATAGTTAACCTCATTGCACTCATCTAGAAAGCTACAATCTGGAAAAGGAACAACTTTAGCACATATAGCTTTATATGTTGTTATAAGATTGAAGTGCAAATTTATATTGGATTCGTCTTATACGTTAAAAGATATTCTTTAAATTTCTGTAGCTAAAAGGCATTTTTCGACAGTTAGTAGGTAGATAGAAAGGAACACACTTTTTTGGAAACAGCTCGTGAGGTGATCTTCGATTTTCAATAAAATGCTCTCTCTGTATTGATTACTGCAGAAAAAAACGCATATCGCTTTAAGAATGCAACCTTATGAAAATGATGATTTTGAATCCACAAAAAAACTACATATGTTCACAAGATCTGTACATAGAGGTAAGGTAGACGGGTCGATTGTTTCAAATATAGAAATATATTTTTTAAGTTTATGCAAAATTAATACTCAACGACCACGATTGCGATGACCACGAAATAGCTTACTACCACCTCATTCTTGCGGATGCTTTGTTCGCATGTATGACGTCATCAATTCTTGTGTTCCTGTTCGCTCCCGCTGCTTCACGTCAAACATTTCTTTTCAGAAATCAGCCTTTAAACCAAAGTAATAAATGGCTCATTTTTTGTTAAACTTGATATATGTTATTTCCGAATATTGTCTAAAATTGAGATTTTCAGCTGGCGGGATGGGTGAAAACCTGGACGTTTTTCATCGGACAGACCGATATAAAAAAGGATTGTGCGGGATCGAGATGAATCAACTCTCTGTGAAAAACTACGTGTATAGTCTATAGAGGGCCTATAGAGGTGGGATGTCCGTCTGTCTGTTCGTCCGTCTGTCATCGCTTTCTTGTACGGGCTATAACTTTTGAACGGAAGGTCATAGAGACTCGGTTATTAGGCCCCAACCCCAAAGGTTGGGGGCCTATAGATTCGGGGTGTCCGTCCGTCCGTCATCGATTCTTTTCCAGGCTGTAACTTTGTAACGAATGGTCGTAGAGACCTGGGAAGAGGCTCCTATGAAAGGTCTTGGCCTGTAGATATGCCTTTTGACAGTTTTGCCCAGATTCAGCCACCGGAAATGGCCGAATTCGACCAAAATATCCAAAATAGCTGTTTTTCGAAACACGAGCTTTTTCCAGGCTATTTCTTTGCAACGGATGGTCGTAGAGACCTGTGAATATGCTCAAATGAAAGGTCTTGGCCTGTAGATATGCCTTTTGAAAGTTGCGGCCACCGGAGGTTGGCCAAAATTGCCCAAAAGCTTTGAATTTACAAAACACGGGCATATACGAGATAATCAATACCCCTTCGAATCGGGGGGCGGTTGGGGCCTTTTCGCGTTTCACAAATACTTCCTTGTAGACTCAAATGAAAGGTCTAGGTCGTCATGTTTTATAATCATATTATACCTTAATTTTCATGCAGATATGCAACAGGACGCTGGTATTCCAAACAAGTGGTCCAATGGCCTCATGGGCTGTTTTGACAACTGTGGCCTCTGCCTCTTGAACTACGTCGCGCCATGTTATACAATCGGCACTGCTGCTGAAAAGGTGATAACCTAGATTTTTATGACAAAAGAGGAATTATACTGTTTTTAGGCCCCAACCCCAAAGGTTGGGGGCCTATAGATTCGGGGTGTCCGTCCGTCTGTCCGTCGGTCCGTCTGTCCGTCTGTCCGTCCGTCCGTCCGTCATCGATTCTTTTCCAGGCTGTAACTTTGTAACGAATGGTCGTAGAGACCTTGGAATAGGCTCATATGAAAGGTCTTGACCTGTAGATGTGCCTTTTGACAGTTTTGGCCAGATTCGGTCACCGGAAATGGCCGAATTTGGCCAAAATGTCCTAAATTAGCGGTTTTTCGAAACATAGGCTTTCCAGGCTGTTTCTTTGTAACGAATGGTCGTAGAGACCTGGAAATAGGCTCATATGAAAGGTCTTGGCCTGTATATGTGCCTTTTGACAGTTTTGGCCAGATTTGGCCACATGAAATGGCCGAATTTGGCCAAAATGTCCACAAATAGCGTTTTTTCGAAACATGAGCTTTTCCAGGCTGTTTCTTTGTAACGGATGGTCATAGAGACCTGGGAATAGGCTCATATGAAAGGTATTGGCCTGTAGATGTGCCTTTTGACAGTTTCGGCCAGGCTCGGCCACCGAAAATGGCCGAAATTGGCCAAAATGTCCGAAATCAGCGTTTTTTTTTAAACATGAGCTTTTCCAGGCTGTTTCTTTGTAACGGATGGTTGTAGAGACCTGTGAATAGGCTCATATGAAAGGTCTTGGTCTGTAGATGTGCCTTTTGAAGGTTTCGGCCAGGTTCGGCCACCGAAAATGGCCGAAATTGGCCAAAATGTCCAAAATCAGCGGTTTTTCGAAACAAGAGCCTTTCCAGGCTGTTTCTTTGTAACGGATGGTCGTAGAGACCTGGGAATAGGCTCATATGAAAGGTGATGGCCTGTAGATGTGCCTTTTGACATTTTTTGCCAGATTCGACCACTGGAAATGGCCGATATTGGCCAAAAAAAAAAAAAACAGCGGTTTTTCGAAACGAGTTAGTAAATACCCCTTGGAATCGGGGGGCGGTTGGGGCCTTTTCGTGTTTCACAAATACTTCCTTGTTAACTTTGAGCTCTGAATCTCGGATACACGATAAAAAGCTTTAAAAAAAGTAAAAATTTACATTCCTTGTATAGATCTGCATGGATGAATTAATTGCTTGATAAGAGTGCTTAGTGCCAGTCATGGATATCTCTCAAGTCTGACAAAGTGACAATGTAATTTCAGTTATCCATAACAAAAAAGGAAATTTCATAATTGATTCATTCCTTGACCGTTTAACAGTTGATATATAATACAGGGTATAGCATAAGGGCCGAAACCCCGGTAATTTCGAGTGTAAATCAAGATTACCGAGGCAGAGTTGAGGTACCCTCGAAAAATTACCGAGGGACAAATCGATTTTATCGAGGCATAATTTAGGTACCTTGGACAAATTTTCGAGGCAAATTTCAGGAACCTTCGAAAAATTACCGAGGCAGAATTCTGGCTTATGCTACATCCTGTTATAATATATATTTTATATATATATAAATTAAGCTTTATCGTTAGTATTTTTATATTGTATACTGTAAGTCCGTAGATATTTAACCGCCATCTGTAAAATTGCATTGTAACATGTCTTAGGTTGGAGAAAGCTGTGCCATGTATGGTGTTCTGACCGTAGTGCCTTTCGGAGCCTGCTACACCATCCTTAGCCTGCGAAGCAAGATACGTGCGTTCAAGAACCTAAAGGTAGTAATTTGTGCTAATGATCCCAAAAAAAGTCTTTACTTGTAACTTAGTTTTTCGTTCTTGTATTTTTTTCTTATGAAGAAAAAAGATTGCATTTTGAAGCGTATGAATTAAAACAAAGCCTCAAAAGGTGGTTCAGCCAGACTCGATAAAATGGTGGATAAAAGTGGACTCATATAACGATTATTTCTTTTTTAATGGTCAATATTACAATTACTCCATATAAAATTGGTTAACAAACCACTTGTATCTCAAATAACCTTTTTATTCTTTGGTTTATTTAAAATCTAAAAACGCTGTATTTTTTGGCGATTTTTGCCACACCTGTCCTTTTCTTTTTTCAAATTCTTGCAATTTTTTATCAACAGCAAATAAACAAAATGCATGTTATGCAGCCAATATATCTTATGCATAAAAACGGCGTCATTCAATAGTTCTGCATACATGGTCAAACAGCATAACCAACTCCTTATATGGGGTGCTCGCAAAACAGTCAATGTTTATTGGCCTGATTTGGATATGTTTGGGAAATGACCGCCTAGATATGCCTTTATTTGTTATTGTTTGTGTTTTGAAATGCGTAAGATATAATTCTATTTTGTTTCATTCGCTGACAAATAACTTCGATGATCCAATAACTAAAGTTTTGTCTTGTTTGTCATTCTATTGGTTATCATTCTTGCTTTTCCAAATATCCACAACCTCCCTCTCGAAGTATCTTATATTATCAACTTACATTAAAGTGACAAATGTATTGAATAAATAACAGTTATTGTTGAAGTCGTAATATGACCTGTGGCATTTTTGAAAACATATTTAGGTTTATATAGGATGAAATTTGATAACCAAAGGGATAGTTTTCGTTTATTGTCGCGTTTGATACGGCATCCAAAGTACAATAGTACTTGCATCTTTTACATATCAAAGACCAAGCCCCCTCCCCATCCTCCTCGACATATTTCTACCTTTGTTTTATGCTATTTTACAGGGTGGTTGCGGAAGCGACTTTGCTACGCTGCTCTGCTGTGGCTTTTGTTTCCTGCACCAAACAACTGCCGTACGTATGCAACCATATATTAAGAACGGTTCAATGCATATTCAATTGTTGACTCAATTAATAAAATGAATTATTAACTGTAATTTGCTATGGGTGAACGAGTCGTAATAAAGCTCCTATTCAATTTCATTTGCAACTCTTTAACCTTGATTTCGTCCATTGTTAAAGTATCATCAGAACGGTAAAGTTTGCAGGGTGACCACGCACCTGAAAAAACCTGAATAAACCTGAAAAACCGTCTTGGTCATGAAAAGTCATGAAAAACTACAAAAATACCTGAAAAAACCTGCAAAAGCCTGAAAAATCATGAAAAACAGAAACGAAATTAAAAGTTATCTCCAAATTATTCTAAAAATGTGCTCTCCCAGATTCACATATATTATTTTTTCTTAATTCGCGGTGAAAAAAATTGCTCGCGCCTTCGGCGCTCGCTTCTTTGACTTGACAGGGCTGAACGCTTTTGTTTTTCATTTTGTTAAATCTTACTTTTTTCTTGTGAGCTACGACTTACAAAGGAACGGTGTATATTTAGGCCCCATTACCAAGCAACTTAGAGTTAGAGTTGGAGTATCCATCTATCTATCCCTCATAATTTTCTTGTAAAGGCAACATTTCAGAACACTAGGGTTTTTGCTCCATAAGAAACCTACACGCATGTTCGCTGTACCTTTTGATAGATGTGACAATTCTGTAAACCGAACGTTTTGATAAGTATAAATATATTTAAAAATAGGATTAATTACTTGTATGAACTTGTAGGGGCTAGGACATTTGAACTTATAAAAGAAATTGGAACACTAGATAAGATATATAATCAAAAGAAACATCGAAATGAGAAAATGTGTCTTATCGCAATTCGCGATAATTTGGCATGGCAAACATTGGACAAAAAAATGTTAAACAAAAGTCCATACCTTCCCGCTCTTTGGAAGCAGTTGGGCCCTGCTCTTGTTTCAGCAGTACCTCGTTGCACACGTACATCTAAAAATTTCCTCCGTCCACCAAAACTCCCTTGTTATTAATCTCACAATGAATGGATATTGATTTACCTCAATATTAATTTTGATTTTTCGCTCGCGCCTTCGGCGCTCGGCACATTAAAACTGATTACAAATGAAGTTTAATAATATAAAAAAGTTGATAATTAAATATAGGTCTTCGTTTGACTTTGTATGATCAATATGCCATATTGAACGTTAATATCACGGTTAATGGCCTATAATATACCCAAAAAGTCATGAAAAATCACCTGAAAAAAACCTGAAAAAACCTGAAAAATGAAAATGCAAAAAGCGTGGTCACCCTGAGTTTGTATTATTCATAATATGGAAGATATCAGCAGCGTGTTGTTTTTATGATTAAACTTCGTACTTTATTTGTGTTATAGTCATAGCTGATAAATTGCTATAAAATGGGTTACTTAATATTGAGTAATAACTGCCGCATACACATCAAAGTCATACACTTTTATTCTTACAGGAAGTGTGGGACGGCCCGTCATTGGTGGATCAACAGATGGTGCGCCAATAGGCTCCACCAAAACGTGCGCGCTTTACAAATCCTGATTTTATCGGGCTTTTCTCATATGATCGCATGATCGTAACCGGTATCTACCAAGTGTTCACTTTCCTGAATAATCTTCATTGTAGTTTTAACAGCTACTTTTTTGTCATGGACATGCTCTTGTTTTGTTCTCTTTTCCTTTGCTTTATTGAATCTGATTTTTGTTTTGCAAAGCATTATTGCATTTTTAAAACAGTATTAATTCGTTAATTTGGTCTTTGCTCAAATGATTGCATATCAAAGAGAGATATGTATATTTACTCCATAGTCAGTTACAACTAGAAATAAAGATACATCCCTTAAAATACCTTAAAGGCGCCGGAATATCAATCGAACTTATAACGAACTTTGTGCTTCAAAACATTTCTATTCACATTTATAAATTGGTTGAAACTGAATATGCTAAATGATCTAAGATAATTTGTTTTAATTTATTATGTTCTGTATGCTAAATTCGATAAATTTGATGAATACCGTTTGCATGTTTATTTGAAAAACAAAAATCAAAATAATATTGATTCATGTTTTAATTCAAACTTTTTAGACTTTTTATGCCAAGCAATATGAGAAAGCTATAATAGATAAATAAGGCTATTTATCATCCAGTGAACGAATATAAAATCTTTAAGTTTTTAATGTATGGGTCAATAATCGGAAAGTGCGTAAAACGATGTAAGATGCGCCAGATTTTTCAAAATCAATATATTTTCTTTCTGATTTTTCTTCATATATAATATATCACAATTGTGCTTTAAGAAATGAAATTTCCAAATAATATGTTTCTTTGTGCGGCCACGGGCTTTTATTTCTAGCGCAAATGATGTTATTGGTTAATAATATTTTGATTTTTTTTTCAGTCTTAGTTTAACACAGATAGTGCAGTCTCATCTATGTCCCTTTTAGATTTATAAAACAACTATCTAAAGGTATTCACACAAATAGGGGTAAGCACTAGCACAAACATTATCGTTCCATAGCCCTACGAATCCCGCAATCATCTCCAAACAATGTTCATTGCCTCCGTTGTTGTCTGGATTTGGAGGGTTGCTCATCCAATCTGTGAAAGTGGTGTCGCCATGAAACGGGCGATCGGAAGTTGTCCAAATCCAGCTCCCTTCTTCGATTAAATCGGTTCCGCCCACCCAGAATCTCTCATGAGCTAAAAAATAATGTAGCGACGAGATATATGATATGTCAGTGCCATGCATAAGGTGAGGGTGTGTTTAGACTGCAGAGTAGTTTATGGGTTGTTGTCGCAGCTGACTTAATGATGATAATAGCTTCAATATTACAGGTATTACCCTTGTATAACCCGCACCGGTGCCTAACCAAAATCCCTTTCCAACAAGGATAATATCTGAAATCCGGAATCTAACGAAGGGCAACCCACATCTTTTTTTTCAAAAGTGGTATTTTGAGCATGAAACCACTTGACACATTGAAATAAACAATAAATAATCATATTTTGATATTTCATATTTTTATAACAAGGTTTTTACTATTTTTGTAGATAGATGAGCTCACTGCGCTCATCTGGCTTGCAAAAAACATATTAGTGGAACACCTTAAATAAAAAACAAATCAAAATAAGTATACTGTTATATATGACCAATTGTAAGTTCATTAGGCTTAGCTATATATATCTGAATAAAAATAAACCCCAAAATTCTCAAACGTATTAGCAAAAAAATCTAAAAATGCGTTCCTTAAATTCTTGAAGCTAGAAAGCAATTTTAACTCACTTATAAGTAAACTGCTTAATTGGTCGTTGAGCTCTTCATTGTCGATTTCTGCCAAACGAGCACCTTGGAGAAAGCAGGAGTTCCCAGCTCCAAACCAATCGAGCGCGATCGGCTCCAGCAAGAAACATCTGTTTTCATGCTTGACATCACAGGGGGCTAGGATTTAAGCATTTGATATGGTTTTATGCAATATTAAGTTATTATTATCCCCCGTGAAAACGAGGGGATATAGGGTTGAGCCTGTCCGTCCGTCCGTCTGTCTGTCTGTCCGTCTGTCCCGTTTGATGTGGGGTACTTTGTGCACGCGAGTTGGGTATGAAGGAGTTGAGCTAGAGCTTTGAAATTTTATACACGTATAAACCAAGGTCTGAAGTCGTGCCTCGTCAAGGTTCTATCTCGATCGGTTGAAAATTGTCGATTCTGGAGCACTTTAAAAATTGTCGATTTTAAACTTTTTTTTTCAGATGTTAAGTACTTTGTGCACGCGAGTTGGGTATGAAGGAGTTGAGCTAGAGCTTTTAAATTTTATACACGTATATACCGAGGTCTGAAGTCGTCCTCGTCAAGGTTTC
>LQRL01110298.1:4402-23015 GCA_001703475.1 Hydroides elegans | reverse complement strand
AGAAGTGATGTCATTTGAATGCGTACACCATTTTGGTATTGGTATCTGATAAGAATCTTTCTGAATAACGCTAAAATCGAGTTATAGTTTTATCTCTAGAGTCTAGCGTTCGTTACTATTATCTCAAAGGCATTCTATATAGGGATTGATTTTTCAAATGTACACTTATTTTTTCAGTTCGATATATTAATTATTTTTCAGTATCTAAAAGTCTTAATAAAGTACAAATAGTTCGAATATGTTTTTAAAAATGTCAAAACTCAGATAATAACAAGTATACGAATACAAAAACACACGCATAAACATTAGAGCAGACGTGGGCATGCTGCACAAGTGTCCCGCGCGAGGGGAGAGGGGTCTGGATTGTGTTATTTTTGGCAACAGCCGAATAGCCTCTATTTTTACAATAGATAAAATTGCATAAGGTTCACATAATCTACCTTGGCATATTTTCAAAGCTGAATGTAAGGATATAATCATCTACATATGTGGGACTATTATTAAGATCAAACGGTATTTTATAATTCTTTAGATAGTGGGCTTCATTTATTCATTTGAAATGCGGTTGACCTGAAGATTATTTATGAAATTCGTTTACTTTACTAAACTATCGAAAAAATGCAGTAGGCCTATGCATTCCTATACGATTGACCTTAACACAAATGAGGTAACAGTTGAGGTAATTCGGTCTGGATAGTTCACGAAAAAAAATCATGCTAAGTGTACAAAACATGTTTTTGGACGCGCCATTTCTCATCTTCTCTCCTTCTTTTTATCCTATGATATTGAGAGTCTGGTACTTCTGGGTAACCCAACATCTCCTATTTTAGTACAATTGAAAACCACATAGGTAACACCTCACCTACCCGAAAATAGACACCCCAACCATGAAATGTTTATTTATTTAATTTGCAATATATTCTATAATGATAAACAAATGTTTTCATTTCAAATGACACAGCAAGATTGAAATCACAATTGCCAAGAAGAGATTTGAAAATAGAACATAAGGCTTTGTGGGTCGTAGGACAAAAGCCCTCCCGGTCAAAAACCCTCCCGGCTAAAATCCCTCCCATTTTTGCAAGGTGGGTTAAAAGCCCTCCCGGTCAAAAGCCCTCCCGGCTAAAAGCCCTCCCATTTTGTAAAGTAAAAATGAAATATATTATATTATTTTCTTATTCTTTTTTGTATATTTTTAATAACTCAAAACGTGTTAATCATGCAATAACATGCATGGTCACTGTTCACATCGGTGCGCTAATCCTCTAATCACTGATCCCCATGTTATCCCTTGGTGATAACGGTCACAAAGGAACCACGGTCCACCGCAATGCATGAACCGATCAGAATGGGATTAACATAATCCATGGATCCCACTCTATGCTATTCACACAACAAGTTCATCAATATATAATATTCTATATGATATATTTCATTTTTACCTTATAAAAATGGGAGGGATTTTAGCCGGGAGGGCTTTTAGCCGGGAGGGCTTTTAGCCTACCTTGCAAAAATGGGAGGGCTTTTAGCCGGGAGGGCTTTTGACCGGGAGGGCTTTTGACCGTTTACCGGCTTTGTGCGATATTAGATTAGGTACGAAAACAAATTCGCATGATTAGGTTGCTGAGATGTGGCAAAAAAAAGATAAAAACATTGCCCACAATATACAGTGGTTTCCCTAAATAAATTGAGAAGGGTTCGAATGACTTTATCTAGTTTTTGCATCAATGTTTATTTAGATTTTATATACAAGTGCGCTTCAATGAGTTGTCCGAAAAAATCGCATTTTCTAAATTCATTTCATCACAGTTTTGTTATTCCTTGATCGAAAATTTTGATTTTTACACATAATCTCTATGAATATCTTAGCAACATAAAAACGGAAGATTATTGTAAATAGTTGTATTATATAATTAAGATATTGAGGTATATTTGAACCCTACCACGGGAAAATGGCGCTTCAATGGATTGTCCTATTTTCAAAAATATATTTAATAATACCATTTACTAATGGTACATGATCGAAAACCAATCACCATTGACGTAGTATTGATTTTATGCATTGGGAGTGAACCATGTCTCATCAATATTATAAATGAGGGTGGGCTGGTACTTTTCGCTACATTTCGGCATTTTTATTTTGAATGTTATTTATTTGTGCTTATATAATCAACTTAGTGCTCTATATAAATCTAAAATATCCGTCGAGATGCGACGAGTACTGCTCATTCATAAGTGAACTAACACTATCGATTTTATGAGCCCCTACATTACCATAGAGAGGGTTGCTAAGCGACAAGTACACGGAGCATAATTCATGCCCATATATATAATTTATGCGGCGCTATATAACCATATAAACAGTCACTTTGCAAGTGGTCAGTTTTATGTTTTTATATTCAGTGTATATGTCATCAAATTAACGGATAAAATATGCACATTAATTGATTTAAAAGTATTAATGCATTTGTGTATATGTTATTACAAATAAGATCAACCTTGCTTATATTTTATAAAACAATCTTTCAAATCGAGCTAGAAATGTCACCACTCCTATTTAACGTCAATGGTGATTGGTTTTCGAACATTTTTCCTTGGTAAATTAACATGTTCTAACAATAAAAAAGTATTATTCAATCTATTTTTGAAAATAGGACAATCCATTGAAGCGCCATTTGCCCATGGTAGGGTTCAAATATACCTTAGTATCTAAGTCAAGATAAAATTAATTAAAGTTATCTTCCGTTTTTATGTTGCTTAGATATTCATAGACATTATGTGTAAAAATCAAAATTTTCGATCAAGGAATAACAAAACTGTGATGAAATGAATTTTGAAAAAGTGATTTTTTCGGACAACTCATTGAAGCGCACTTGTATTTCTAGGAAGTAACGTTTTATATAAAACCAGCATGTAAAGTTTTTGCTCTAACTTTTGAAATGTTTCATAATTAACATTGATGAAATAAATTCATCTTTAAAAAACGATGCATGGGAGTTACATAATAAAAATATGAACTGTGTTTATTCATTTTAACATTTTAAACCAGAATTATCATAATCATGGCGATTTATGAGGATTGGTTTGTGTTGGGATGGTTTGTGTTTAGTGGTCCGATGATTCCAGCAATATCTTTTTTGTTAAATTAAAACAAAACATTTTGGAGAATTTGTAACGACGGGCAAAAACATCCTTGTGAGGCAAAGTTAGAATTTACACAACAATTTATTTGGCGCAAATATTTTTCGTAGATTTAGTGCATCTATGTGACTATTGAATGTACCGATTGTTATTCAATTTTTATCTGCTATCTTTTTCGTTTACGAAAACGGAGCAGGTTATATTTTTGGTCGAGTTTTGTTTGAGAAATTTGTGACACGCATAACTTTGTCTTAGAAGCTATGAACAAACATGAAACGAATACCATAATATAACATATAATATGAAGTTAATTATCGACTGATTAAAATTATAAAACATTGATTTGGTTAATAATAAACGGGGAAAATAAAATTATTAGGATTGAAGCGACGTCGAATCTCACGACATCCCTGTAAAGCTTTAATGCATGACATTATTCTAATGAGCTAAGACGACCCTTGACCCCTATTATGCTTAGCTCTTATTGGCTGCCTTTAATAGCCCACACGCAATACACATTGACTGTTTATGCCAGTTATAAATTTAACACACGTCAATCAAAACGCACAGGCAATAGAGTGTGAGCTGAGTAGGCGGGCATTGTCGTTGTAAATATGACGTAAATGTTGCGTCAAAGGGCAAAATATTATGCAGCGTTAGGAAAGCTGTGCTTATGTTTAATTGATTAGGATAATCGCAAGCATGATGTGACATGATAAGCCTAGAATAAAAAATAAGTTTATACGCAAATCTGTTTTAGAAGAATAATCATTTAATTTCATTTCACAGAAAAGATAGCAGATTTATATGCTCTATGAGCATAGTATCCTTGTTGTTATTGATAAATTTGACACTCCATTATAATCGCGTACAATTAACGTAGTAAGAGGCTTTTCCGCAGCGTGTTTTGATGCAGTGTCGCAAATATGATGACATTGCAAAAAGTGTCACCGTCTGGTAACGTTTCGACGTTGGAAAAAGCTTCGATGATTAGACCAGGTTAAACTTAATGCGAATAAACATTCTTGCGGCGTCACATTTTCTAAATCAGAGAACGTAATTACGAAGAGTCATTACGTAATGTAGTAAAACGTCAGTTATTTTTTCCTAAATGCCTGAGAGTGCGTTCATCGGACAGCGGAATTTTACTCGCGATCGGAATGTCTGCTGCAAACACAGAAATATTGGTTTAAAATAGCGGAATCAGTTTACTTTATTTCAAACACGATTCCACGTTTGTGGCAGAAATTTCACTGACCGATGAACGAATCCTATTAACAGCGTTTTCATAACGTCTCGCTGTAATATATATCATAATGGGTTGTGAACAATGCTTCATTATAGTGATGCATTTATGATATTAAAGGTTCTGTATACGATTCCATATGGTTGTCCTTATTTACGGATGCAAACATTTGTGACGCTATATTTTAAAGGAAGAACCGGGTGATAAGAAATCAATGTGTAAACAATCGAATGGAAAACACATATGGTTGAATTTAAAAGCAAGCCAAAAAAATATTTCTCAAGAAATTGGCGTTCGAATGTGTTTTCGAAACATTTTTCTCAATATGACAATAAATATTCAAATTTCAAAATGTGAATTGGCTTTCTTGTTTAAAAAAAGGTAGAAGGATAGAAAGAGTGGGAGATAGAAAGAGAATGAAATTAAGTGAAAGAAAAATGAAAATTATTCCCAATACAAAAATTTCACACTTCTGGACTTGACTGTATTTGATCTTTCTTGTAAGATATTTGGAATTGAATATGTGCAATTTATGTGATATACAAAATAAAAAAATATCCTACCATCTAAACAAAGCCATCAACAGCGAAATACATACCTATATTTCCCTAATAATATAATCATATCTCAACATTATGATACACCCTTCACAACGGAATGCCTTACATCTTTCATTTAACTAATATTTCTGCACCCGATGTACATGATCTTGATAGCTATCAAGTGGCATCTTATCATAAAGGCTGCTAAATGAGCTTTGATGCTGCAAGTGGTTATTTGTCACGCTTTTCAAACTATTCGAGGGAGTCTAAATAGGTGGTTGAAATACTGTGATAACCCTTAACATTGTTCCTGGTGTATCACTGCAACCGGGAAAGGGTTCCACTTTTCTTAAACGACTGACGCCCATTTATTTTTCGCCGTTTTAAAAGCAAACAAAAAACGTTATTTTTTGCGACGAGTTAAATTTCGGTAAAATGGATCCTGATCTGGATTGCCACAAGAGAAGTGATAATATGCGATTGGTGGACTTAGAAATATCTCCCATCACTATAGCTGCTGTTCAAGATACCGAGGAACATTGTGAAATCGTCCCTTATATTACAAATCTTAACCACAGGTTGGGACGCAAACTTTCAATGTGTGTTCCAAGGTAAACGGTCATAAGCCCTCCCGGTCAAAAGCCCTCCCGGCTAAAAGCCCTCCCATTTTTGCAAGGTAGGCTAAAAGCCCTCCTGGCTAAAATCGCTACCATTTTTGTAAGGTAAAAATGAAATATATCATATAGTATATTATATATTGATATACTTGTTGTGTGTATAGCATAGAGTGGGATCCATGGATTATGTTAATCCCATTCTGATCGGTTCATTCATTGCGGTGGACCGTGGTTCCTTTGTGACCGTTATCACCAAGGGATACCATTGGGATCAGGGATCTGAGGATTAGCGCACCGATGTGAACAGTAACCACGCATGTTATTGCATGATTAACACGTTTTGAGTTATTGAAAATATACAAAAAAGAATAAAATGATATTATATATTTCATTTTACCTTACAAAATGGGAGGGCTTTTAGCCGGGAGGGCTTTAAGCCTACCTTGCAAAAATTAGAGGGCTTTTAGCCGGGAGGGCTTTTCACCTACGACCGTGTTCCAAATATACTTTTTGTCGTTGTATAAAAGTGAAGAGTATAGAAAGTAAGACGACTGTTGGAGCCACAAACTACATATCCAGTATGGGAAGGCTGTTATAATTATTGGTGATTTAAATGCAATTATTGCTACATTCGGTGTGATGATGTGTTACTTTCATGAAATAACAGAGATTCGAGACAAAGGGTATCCGCCCAAAAAGTTTTTCCGGCCATAAAGTTTCCGAAATTGACAACATGGGACAGAAATTTTCCATCCAAAAGGGTTCTTAAATATACAACTTGTGCCAAAAAAAGTTCATTTACTATCGGCTTTGGACCCTACAACACTGTCAATGATATAATAAGAAAAATGACAATGTTCATTATCTTTATTTAAATAGTTTTGAGTAGAAACTTTTTGTCCTATATTGTCAATTTTGGAAACTTTATGGCCGGAAACTTTTTGGGCGGAAACTTTTTGGGCCGGATTCGAGACAAAGAGGTTATCATTAGAACGGCTGTTAAAATTTGAACAATTTAATACAGTCCTACAGCAACCGGGTTTTGGTTCAGAGATGTGAAACTTATTTTATGATATATCTTACTAGATAAGTTAAGTCAATATCTATTTTCTATGCAACAAATACCATAGTTTAGTAATGACAACACTTTAATAGTATAATCGACTGCTTGTCAAAATCAAAGACTAAATTGCATCAAAATCAAAGACTAAATTTCATTCTAGACCTCTCCGTTTAACTCTAACAGCCCCAACATTTACCCGCAAAACCTTCGATTACAATAATCACTATTGAAATGTCATGTTAAAGACACGCTGAGGTACCCATTGACAAATTAAGGAGTCCTTATCAAATAAAATTTTGACATAAACATATAATTTATTTGTAGGTTGTTTCGCCTCCTTGTTTCCTTTATACGTGATTCTGTGGTTTAATATCAGAAACACGATTTCTAATGATAAGAAAATGAGGGCTTTGTGCAAAAGAGGAGTCATTATTGTTGATGCATGTTTAGTGAATCTATGGTTTTATTTTAATATTTCCTTACAAAATTGAAGCATTTTTTTCTTCTTTTTTTTGCATTTTAGTTCATCGATATTGACCATATAATTTTGAAGTCTTTTTATTTTGCGACTTTTCTTACACTTCTATTACGAATGTTCACTATAAAATCAACCCCATATGTCGACGAATAATTCAAAGAAAGGCCTCACTTTTGCACTCACCCTGTCCAACTTCCCTCAAATTGTCAAAATGAGACATCTAAGTACATCTTGCATCGTGCTTCAATTTAGTACTTCCATTCATGACAATTGCATTTTGATGGTCAATGATCAATTCATGTAATGTTGAAGAATCGAAGAAAAACATGAATCAAGAATAACTTTTCATTTTAGAAAATTACCGCAAACCGGGAAATGCTTTGTAATGTTTAATCAATTATATCAATTTTGATAAATTCGTGTGTAATATGTTTCCTGAAAGGGTTAAGATAAATACTCATGTTGAAATCGTGAATGACCAAGGATAATTTAAGGTTAACATTTTTATAAAAATGAAGTGAATGGCTCTTACATGACAAATCTAAACATTCCAGATGAAAATTACAAGGTCTTTCTTGAATTATTGAATCGCTATAGATGAACCTTAAATATATTGGTTCTTTGGGTAATTAAAGTCTACAATATAGTCTTAAAAAGGCCCTAGCTACATTTGGCGCTTTCGAGCTTTTTTTCTTACAACAAGCTCAGTCTCTCTATGTACGCGTTACGGGACTCGCATGTAAAGGCTCGTTGTAAAATAGTTTTTTATACAAATATATGATGCAATGTAAATGTCAAAACTACATTTGAAATTCCTTGTACATTGGTAATGGAGATTGTCAAGGTGTTATGATCCGTATTATATATGCGATATTTTTTTTTTTCATGGACCCAAACATTATCGTTTTGAAGCCATTTCGATGTCAATTGTTTACATATATTTAATGAAATACAAATTGTATAGGTCCCTTTTTCTCAATTGTAATCCTGAAACCTCGTTGCAGAAGAATATCAATATTTCAAAATTTTAGTATTTTTCCTAAAACATCAGGTTTTATCTCCGTATAAATATCACGTCTCTATTGTTAATATTATTAAGAGAACCTTTATAACATAATTACTGATCAATGATCGACTAATATTTTGAGGGCCCAGACAGAAGCTGAGTTAGTTGATATGTTCTTTTTGAATTGTAATTGATTCGCTATAAGATATGCACCTAGAGAAGCCCCTACAAGTACTAATTAAGCTAAACTAAGGAGTTGATATTTTGGGTTCAAAACGCTTTTCGCTTTTGTGTCAATAGGACTCCTTGACTTGCAGTTTAATCCATTGTGTTGGGTTATGAATAAAGTTGTTCTTTCTGTTAGAAAGAAATTACATTTTAAACATAATCTATATTTATAACAAATGATATGCCTTAAAAAAACTTGGACCAAACTTCGAAATAGGATTATATTAAGATTCATGAAAATAATTGCGCGATCACGTACTATGGATATATGATCTGCGACCGCTGCGAAATTGAGAGAAATAAATCTTGGGCACTTCAGCTATCGTTGCAAGATCGAAAGGAATATCGAAATGTGCATTTCGCCAGCTTCATTCTTCTTCCGACTTCACAGCGATCGCAGAAGTGCCTTCGATTGCAGGCCGTAACATGAAGCTAAGTCCTCTAAGGAACTGGGTCTACGAAGAAATTCAACTAAAAGTCCAACATGAACCATACTAATCATATAGCATTACTCATTGTGTCCTCTTTTTGATGGAAAAATGGAGCAGTACGTGCCCTTCATGCAAGGTAGAATTTGTCCCACACACCACCTTTTTACATCAGTAACATACTGGTACACACCTGAAATTATAAGAACAATTTACATAAGTTCCCCAACCGCAATATGATTCTTGACAATGAAGGAAACGACATTTTTTATATCGTACTGATATAGCTTGAATTTAACAATGCGAAGTTTAAGTGCATTCTCACCACGGAATATTATAAGCATTTTGCACTTTTGACATTTCTGTCATGGCATTTTGCAGCCGTGAAATTAAAAGAAAAAAAAAAGAAGATTTGTATTCAAATATTATTCAAATGGAAGAAGCATCGTCCTGCTTTTGAACTGGAACCTATAGCAACACACTGGAAAACCCCTAAAAGGGTCTGGCCACATTGCGATAATTCCTGCATCATCTAGTGTTTAGGGTTAACCCGAATAAGCTGGTGTTTCCCTTCTTCTGTCTGTCAGGCCGTCGGTGTGTCCATCAGGTTCTCATCACTTTCATGTACAGCCTCTGGAATATTTGAGCGGAATATATTAATAACTTTGTAATAGACTTCAAAGAACACTCTGAAAACGCATGTGTGTTCTGTGGTTGTTTTTAGCCGCAATTAGTAAAAATGTGGCATATTTAGCTCAGCTATCAGCCATAATAGTCCATCTAAATATAGAGGGGCGAGGGCAATTTATTTTACACATTACCAAAATTGTGCGCTCAGAAATAACCAAAATATAGAAAAAGTAACTCTTGTTTGGGAAAGCTCTCAATGTGGCCAAGCTATATTAAATTTGATATACGGGAAATGTTTCAATTCAACGCATCAATTTCTTGCATCAACATATGCCTGGAACTGGGTTCTAACATCTCATGATCTATGCAGTTTTAAAGGTTCTTTTTCTCATATTTATATAACATAAAAAGGTGTCACTATGAAAACCCCCCCCCGCGAAGGGTAGTGTAAACGAACAAGGTGGTGTCGTCTTGAGTTACAGTGCATATGTATTAATTGCGCATAGTGTAATATAAATCATATGTTACAAAATGTATATGAATGTAGATATGCACGTCGACGTTTCAGTGCATTTCGAGGTTGGATTGTTAAAAGCGTGAAAATGTAGACCCATTGCTTCGGTCCGATGAGAGATTCCATGAATAACGTTATCCCATGCTAGACGCATTTTTGTAAGGTTACACTGCGATGCCTTGTCAAGAGTGCTGAAACAAGAAATATACAGTATGTTATGAACTTCGAATAACGTTCAAAATATTTACGCACTTCAATCATTGTTTGTTTATACGAACCAAGATTTTAGGATATACAGTGGCGAGCGGCCCTAACTTCTAGATTTCTCTAACGTTTTGCGTTTAGCGTTTAGCGTTTAATGGTTTAGCGTTTAGCGTTTAGAGTTTGTGCGCTTAACGTTTAGCGTTAAGCGTTTGATGAAAGGGTTTGAGTGAAGCTTTATTGGACCTTTTTATATATAACTCATGTGGTATGCAATTCGGTTGTTTTCTTAATGCAAATTATTTAATATGGTTCATTTCCCAAATATGTATCTATGACTTTGTATTAGGCATTCAAGAGGTTATGATAACCACTCATAATGAAGTCCGTTATATACCCCTCATTATGGTTTAGCGTTTAACGTTTATCGTTTAACGTTTAGTGTTTGTGCTTTTAGCGTTTTAGGGTTAAGCGTTTAGCGTTTGTGCGTTTAACGTTAAGCGTTAAGCGTATTCCACGAGAAGTTAACATTGAGCGCGACTCTATTTAATAAATCGTATGTATGATGTAATGAAAAGCGTGTCGCGTTCAGTGCGACCGGAGGTTAGATTGTTTTTGACCGTGAATATCAAGACCCAATTCCTTCGCCCGATGAGATATTCCATTTTAAAAACTCATAATCCAAAGAAGTATTTTTATAAGGTTACACTATCCTCCGTTGCTGAGAGTTTGGAATAGAAAAAAAAGTTAAGCGACATTTCCGCACTTTGTTCATTTTTTTTGTGGGGGAAAGATTTTGGGGCATTTTCCATAAATCATAGGCGATACATGTTCAGTGCAACTTTGAAACCGTGAAAATCAGACCTATTCTTACGTTCCGTTGAGCGATTCTATGAATGATGAGACGCCTCATCTAGTTAAAGAAGATTCCTAGTTTGAGTTCATTTAATCTTCCTAAACATCCAAAAAGTGCAATAGCGATGTTTATGCAAATTATGACTACATAAGCGCCCACCAATTTTACAATCACACAAAAGATCAGGAAATTTCAATGAAGCATTAAGATGCTCATCATTTTTGCAAACAAAAATGTAATGAAAATGATATAAAACAATATCTGTATTCTTCACTGCAATTATGTGTTTGCCTAGATTCGTTTTAGCATTTCACATTGCCCTATATTTTGAACAATGTTGAATTATTCAATATCGCTATCATTGATCAGCTATCGATATTCGTGAATGGAACATTGTCTATAATTTGGGTCGAGGACATATAAATTTGGTTTTTTGTAGCACATCGGATCTTTTTCGCAGTTGGTAAAAGCAATATGGTAATGCATGCTCCAAACATATATAATACAGTTAGAACCATATGTTTTTCTTTACGAAATAATTGCGCATTATTTCTCACCATATTGGCAACACTATTCCCGTTTAAACCCGAATTGAACCTTTATACATGCAGGTTATTCAAGAACATATCAAGTGCATAGAATTATTCATTATATTAAGTTTTATAAGTAATATTTTAAACTATTAATGATAAAAAACTCAATTTTGTTTCTCTAAAAATCTGCCGTCGTGAAAAATATAAGCCATTACTCTAAGGACCAATGAATGCATCATTTTGTTATCATTTTAATTCATATACCCTATCATCACAATATCTCGAAAAATGGCAAAAAATCTAATGGAAAACTAACCATAATAAAACGACGCGTTTAAAACTAGAACATCTAGCTTATTGTATTTCAGCATTTATTTACCTATTATTGTTGAGTGATCTAGATTGCATTCTCGCATGTGCTACTTGTATTACATTCATAATTTGGTTGTGTTCATGAAAGAAAATGTATACAACACTTTTTGTATGATGTTATCATCGTTTTGTACTCGCAAAGTGGGTTTCATCCCTTTTAGTAAACAATTACTCAAAGTATCGCTCAAACGTTTATGTCAACGTTCGTTTGAACGTCATTTCTAGCCCGCTAAAAAAGCCTGTGTTTGGATGCAACGAATTTTTAAGGACATATTTTTAAGCACATTTGAACATCATTTACAATATTTAACCCTACTGACGTTTATGATATGTGACGTCAAGCTGTTAATGCCAGTTAATACATCTTACTTTATGCGACGTCGCAACACTTTTCCGACGTTGTCTCTGTATTTATCTATACTCTTTAAAATGGGAATACCTTGATGCGACCAATTAATAGTAAATTGTCGCAGACACAGCGATACCAAGTTCAAAGGGTGTAAGAACGGGAACAAGGTTATAGATCAACGGGCCCAGCTGATATGGGAGAGATATTAAGATTTCGAAAATATTCGAGATGGTATATCAGTGGACCGTTGTAATTTCCTACCCTTTGTTAATGTGAAGGACAGTCTGGTTAATAATAAAGAATAGTTTTATAGAATTGGAATTGTAATTTGGTGTTACCCTGCTGTCCTAACCGAGGGCACGAGATAAAGAAAAGTATCATATGAAGCTATAATTTGAGTTATTTTTGGCTTGTCTGTTCGCAATTGTATAATTTTCTTTGTTTCTTGTATGTACATGTAATGTATATATTATTCAAGAACGATAGCAACTGACATTAAAACATTCCGAATTCAATTACCGACATGATCAGCAAACTTGTTTTGAAATCTAACATAGTATTTTTGAATCACAAAATAATATGCATGCATTTATTATATATAAATACATTTATATATATACTATGGTCGATTTTCGAATTTTCTGAACTATACATTTCAAGCACATTTATCGCCATTGTATAGTAATTTCATGTCGTTAATAAAGCGACTTCTTTCTTTATGAATTGAAACTAACTGTGCACAATCAAGAATTCAATCAACCAACCATCGAAACCATTTGGTGAAAGTCGAACGCTTTCGTCGCGGTCGAGCTAAACGTTAAAATTAAGTGTTTACGCCTTTCTGCGTCTTATGAAAGTGTTACGTTTTTAACGTCCGTCTTATATTTGACTCCGTCGCAAAGTTTCAATAACGCTTTTACTTCTTTCATCCGCTACGAAAAGAAAATGACGACAGGAAACTTTCATTAGGGCTTGAATAAAGATATGGAGAGCATCAATTTAATATGGTTTCATGATGTGCTTTTGTGGCCGACTCCCTTTAGTTGATACACAAAGTACTATTAAAAGGCCAACTAAAACCATTGGCACTCGTACATGTATGTTGTTAAACAATTTGTTGTTGTTTTTTTTTTAATCTAAATGTACTACTATGGGATGATAATTCAAATGGTTGGAAAGGGTGCATTTATGTTGAAAAATCTATTATGGTGCTTTAGTATATACTGAATTAATTCAAATTAATTTAGTTAAATAAAGTGTCTCAACAACAGAAAAATAAAACATGTTATGCCTCACTTGGATTAAGGCTGTTTATAAGTTAAATAAGTTTAACTCTTTAAAAGATATGCCTTCTATTTTCACTCTTTGGTCAAATCTGCTCAAATTGGGATTCGAGAAATTAATCACTCTTTTATCACTTTAATAACAATCATTTGTGTGTCATAAAATACTCGGGTCAATAACATATGACATCCCGCAATGCTGTTATAGTAGAATTCTATTCCATTCAAAAGAGCTCAACAGACTAAAAATCAATCGCTATTTTAATGATGCGATGGTGTGTGATGCTTAAAACGAAGAGCACATCACGAGCTGTTCCCTTCAAACTGTATTCGCCACCTAATCCCAGATGGCTTGGAAATTTTGAGAATATACTTTCTAGCTGGAAAATTTGAGCAGTTTGAGGAACACCTCCTTTTATATTTTCAAAATTGTTCGTAATAAGTGGTGGGAATATTCATTTAGAAATAAATTAAAGTTGCTTGTAATAATTGTCTAATAAACTGTTATTTGTAAGTCTGATAGGTAATTTAGTTATATTCAACATTTCAATTTTCTCAAAATATGTTCTGTTTCCGCTCAACTTAAGCTGACTAGAAATGAAAAGAACCGCCCAGCTGGCTATGAAAAAGTGAACATTTTAACAAATTTGTAATGTTCAAAAACTATTATTTTTTATTATGTTTTTCGTTGAGCAACTTGTTTCTGAAAAATGTGTCGCGGGGTGCCCTTCTTTAAACTGCTTGAAATATCAATAAATGTATTGGCTGCAAACATCGACCAGACGATGAAAAATCGTTAAACGAGTGTGTTCGACAAGAGAAAATGTTTCCAAAACATGAGTAAGGACCTTCGCTTTAATTGACTCAAAGCATTGTGAACAAACGAATGTAATATGAATCCAATAAATCGGTTTTTAAGGGAAAATATAAACCATAACGTATTTTACTTAATATTTCGTTATAAAGATACATATCATAAAGTTTAATGATTCAAAAGCAAACATGGAGTTGAATAATTGAAAATTATCCTAACGTATTTCATGGATGACATGAATATGATATTTTCGATTTTTTTTATTTTATAACCTACGACTCAATTAAACGCTTATTACAGGATAAGTAGCTTTGAGCAATAATCAATCAATAACCATGAATTACTCAACATTTATATCTTTTATAATTTATATATGAAAATACCAAAAATATAATAAAAATGAATGACTCAGCGGAAAACATGCTAACAATAATCTGGATAGGATGTCTAGGCCCTTGCCTCGTTTTCATTTTATTTTGTTTCATCGTAATCACGTGTGATAAAGCACGCGTTGCCTACGTCACTGTGACGTCATCACTTATTGCGCGCCTCGCTCTTTGCGGATTGGTCCTTCCATATTGGATAACAATCAACTATGAATTTGATTGGTCGATACGTTTGTGTACCATTTTCTTTGCGCTCTGGATAGTAGTGTGGATTGGTGATTTGTTAACGACGTTGTTGTTTTTAACATATCATGTTATTAATTTTGGAAGCGAAAGGAAATCGAAATCAAAACGGATTTTACTTTTGATTTGTATTTGGATGATAACAGTTTGCTTGGCTGTTTTATTGTTTGCATTTTTAGAAGATGGATTTGATGTATATAATGAAAAGAAAAATGAATGTCATTTGAACTTTGTGAATAGCAATCAAGCAATACAGATTGCAATTATTATAATCAATGTTGTTGGACCATTATTGAGTATCGTTTTATATTTGTCCATCCACACACAATATAAGACCCATTTTCAAACGCACAAAATATTCTGTGAAATAAATCATGTGTATAACTCTCGAGGATTTGAAACGGATCAACATCCAAACAAATATTCAAACACTGCAGCAAAATCAAATCAACATAAATCACAAAATGATGTAGTTTCGTATTCAGATGATAAAATCTCGACCTTAAAAAGGATCGAAAGGAAAGAAGCTTCAAAATGCTCAATACATGAGAGAATCGATGGATTGAGGGAATGTATTCATATAGCAAATTTAAGAGATACTAGGACCATATTATGCATTGTGACGGTTTTCACTATCCTACTCAACTGTGTGCCACAACTGGTAAGATATGAAGAGTTCATAAAGTATTTAGTTTCCAATGTATATTTTTTTTTTGAAAAAAAAGAAAACATCCTTTGTGACCTTCTTGTTTGTATGCATCTTGTTTGTGATATTTTGCTGAACACAATTAAATTGAACAGCAGAAGGTGTTCAAATAAAACATATTATGATGGCTGGAGAGTCAAACAGCATATAGTCAAAACAATGAAAAAAATGAACATTTGATAATATAAAAACATACATGCTCATGGAACAAATTTGAAAATATAAATTTAAACATAATGCAAAATAAATAAAAGCAAATAGATAATAAATGTGGTTTATGCATACATGTATGTACTCATTTCGGATACACCAACATCATATTGAAATAGGTCAACCTTTAATGCTCCCTCTCGGCCATCGTAACCATTACCTACACTAATTGCTCACATGCTCGTATATCGACGTGAAACAGATGTCACCAATTATAGATATTATGAAAAAAAAATGGGACAAATTATGAAATGTTGTGATACATGTCATCTATAAATGATGTATTTTTAGAAAAAATATAATGTTGCAGTGTTTTTGAAAATCTGTAATATCATTATGACAGCTTTCTTTGTTGCTGTGTCTAATATTTAATTTATTTTGAGATAAAGACTATTCGGTTTCATATATTTGATTCGAGTTAAACAAAAATAAATGCTTTATTCTTAGATGAATTGTCTTTTATTTCCCTACTGATCTTTCATTCACATATTTACTAAGTTTATTGTTTAAAAAAATTGACAATCCGAAAAATACCTGCATAATTGATCATCCCTTTAATGGTTTATTTTTTTTCCGATAACCACCGTCTTGTTCCTGGTCTTGACAGAAGTCTCCAACATTATTCATAGTTGTTTTAAATATATTTGTTGTTGTTTTTTTAGGTGACCGCTGTCTTGTACCTAGTCTGGACCGACTTCGCCGACAAATACCCGCACTTTATTTTATTATCCATGGCACTTGCAAACTCGGTTTTTCTGCCGATCGCCA
Organism: Hydroides elegans; assembly: GCA_001703475.1. Lineage (NCBI taxonomy): Eukaryota > Metazoa > Annelida > Polychaeta > Sabellida > Serpulidae > Hydroides > Hydroides elegans. Next base: position 6,401 of record LQRL01110298.1, on the reverse strand, counting down.
TTTCCGTTTCGACGCCGCGCCTGCGCAATTCAGCGCTACGCATGCTCAGAGCGGTGTTTACGAGAACGAAAGCGAGGCCAGGTAAACTTTTGGCGATTATACATTGCGACTTAAATCTCGTGAAAGACTCACAAGGGAACACTCTAGAAAAGCTTGACTGTCATTTTATATAAAAATGTTATAGAAATAGGTATATTCAAATTTCAAAAATAAAATGGTTCATAATTATTTTGAAACGGCCTGTCCTCTTTATAGATATATATTGTTACGGAACCCTCTTTGAATGGTCTGAGATGAGAATGAAAGGATCCCCCATATACGTATTCAAATCGTCATAGGGATCATTCTGATTGCCAATATTTTATTTGTAGATACAACAAAGACAACTACAAATAGTACGGTACCGGTTACGACTTTACCTAGGAACCAAATTTCAAGAACACAAGAGAATGGACAGCAACCCAAAGTGGCATCATATGACATCACGACTGATACACAATATGTTCCTGTCTCGCCAAAAGATGGGCATATCAATCACCCCTGGCAATCAATCGCCGGTCTACGAACGGCGTGGGAGTCTACTACAAGATGGTCACCGGTCTACCGTGCAAAAAACACGTATTTGTTTATAAAATGCTTTTTTATTGACGTTTTAAAAATGTTTCATGAAATTTTTAGTTTGCATTCGGTGATCCACTAACACACCTTTGTCCAAAACATAAAACTATTTGAAAAGGCTGCTTCCTTTAAAAGATTATAAGGAAAAACTTGGTGCTTTTCTCGATATTCTACCACCTTACGGCGAGTTTTTAACAATTTAAAGCAGAGAATATACCTTTTGAACCGGAAAACATATAATAAAATCAGAATATGTATTGTTTTAACTATTTGGATAATTTATTTGTCGGATTACGTAGTTTTACCCTTAAAAAGACCTACTTTATATCATTTATTTTCAAAAGTTGATAGCTAAACGGTCTACTACATCAATGAATTTTAATCGCTACGCTCAAAATGAGGTCTACGACATTTTATGGTTTGATCACCGATCTCGTTCATTCAAAACACATGGATGTATAAGGGATATTTGGATATGTGCCTTTATATGTGTGACCAAAAGCTTGCGATTAGGAGGGGGGCACATTGGTATCTGGTGTTATTATTTGTTTGTACATTTTTTATATGAATCATAGGAATAATGGCAGGATAATTTACATCGGTCTCTAGTGGGAAAACATATGCAGTCGTCTCCTACCGATTGGGATTATCTAGACTGAAGTAGCATGCTGTGAAATATCAGCAATTGGCCATGGGTAACATATTTCTAAAATCAACCGAGACGAAAAAAAATAACAAAGAAAAATGGAAATGAAATCATACTTGGCAGGCATGGCTGTACCTTAAGATAAATTCCAAGTCGCAGCCGTGCGACCTGCTGAAAAAAAACAGGTCGCACGGCGGATTTTCAGGTCGCAAGTGGCATAATTGAAAGATGAATGGTAGGGATGTATATGTCGCTCTAAGATTAAGCGCCCTCGGGCGCTCTACATCTTGAACACTGCGCCGGGGACCTGTGCGACCTAGCGACTGCTAAGGTACAACCATGTACCTGTTTCCGTTATCCGTTTTATATCTGCTAATTTATATTATATTCTAAAACTACACGCGGGTGGGAGAAACGACGGTCACTTTGACGGTGGTGCATCCCTCAAATTGATTTGATTTGAGTACCCGGTATCATATCTCATGTGGTTGTCTTAAATGAAGTAGAGTTCCTAGCCTTTGCTCCGATCTTGTTAGTAGACCTCCTTACCCTATTCGAAAATGATGTTGCAAGATCGCCAACCGTGATGTTGTAGATCGACACGCCATTTCAACCATGCGCAGACAAAAGTTTTTCCAATAAAAATGCATTATTTAATCAGTTAATTTGTTTGCGTTGCTTTTCAACATGAAGACTATTGTTTTCTGAATCGAATGATATAAAACACATACATGT
>LQRL01110289.1:49387-63019 GCA_001703475.1 Hydroides elegans | reverse complement strand
CATTTGTTGTTTACTTTATCAAAACTAAAAATATTCAATATGTGACATATTATTAGCCATAGATAAAGCAGTTGTTTTTTAAATGGAAATTCGGCCATTTCTAAACCTAGTATAGTTTATAATTCATGGGATACATTGATTCTAATTTTAGGTATATATTTTGTTCGATATGCAACATTATTACTTATTATGGTATTTTGCCTCCATACATTGATATGACCTCTACAAAAAGAATGATTATTTGGACATTGACATAGAACGCTGACTAACAATATTACTTGATTTTTAAACATAAACCTCAAAAACATAGTCAAATAGAAAATTTAATGACAAAATCGCTGCATGGAGAGCATAGAATATCTCAATGAAATAATCTATATATGTTCCGAATATGTTCATCAATAAATAATCATATCTTAACACTGTTTCTCCACAATATTTTGTTTCCATTTGGTGCTTGTATGTTTGATATCGACATTTAAGCATTTAGACATCTAAATGAATTATCAAATATTCATTCTTTTAGTAACCCTTTATATATCACCTGCATTGCGATATTTAGTGTTTGTTTACTGTTGTAAATGTTTCAGCGCAAAAAGCGAATGGCTCGTAAACATTAGATAGTTTGAATTAATAGTTCCAAAAACAGTTTTTTAACAAAAAAGTTACATTTAAAATGAAATTGTGATGATTTTTATAAAGGATCTTAGTACAACATTACGGATTGCAACGCTGTGTATGGAATATACGCTGTGTATAAGCTACCTGGGAGGCCAGGTAGCTCAGTCGGTATACTGGCTGACTAGCCAAGCACGCATTGAATCGGTGGCACTGAGCTCGAGGCCGGCTCGTGTCAGATCTCAATGTTTTTCAGCTACCTCCTAGTTCACAACGGTCTCGTTACATGATACTTACACAGTGTGCTGTATAGCTAGATTAGGGATCAATATTGTAAAGCGCTGTATGTGACAGCCATAGGTAGTTAGGGAATTTAAATAAAGCACCATTATAAGTATATGTCATATAACGTGGCGGTGCTCGATAATTATCGCTTTTTATAAATATAATAAGTTGGAATAGTGTATATTGTAAAGCGGTTTGAACAAGTCGTAGACCTGGAAAATCGCTATATAAAACCGATTATTATTTATTATTTATTATCATTTGTGCCCAAATCATCAAAAGTGTCAGAATAAATTGGATCGTTATAGGATGTCCCGTTTAAACCCTTAATCCTCTTTATTTTATATAAATAACAATGAATTCAGTTAGACATCCTACTCTTTTTGATAAGGACCGTTACATCGCATCGGGTAATTTATTCAATTATTGTTATATTATATATGTGATATTGGAAATGTAATAATCAACTAGTAAACACATCAATATGCTGTATTGAGTTACCACTTTATTGAACAATGCATTTGATATACGAAGGATGCTTCAAATGTCAATCTTAAACCTTAACTGATTAAATCTCTGATGATAATATTTCAATCAGTCCACAGGTGTCGAAACTATCCGATCTATGTCCGTCCGGTTTACTCCAAATAACATATGAAGCCTATTGTTCTGAATCTGATATATATCAAACGGTCCATAAAACAAATACATGCGATCGTATATACATAAAATACAGACGCAATTGAGTAATATATAGTATTCACACCAATAATGCAAACATTTCACTAAACACTTCACTACAAATAAAACAAATATAAGTTTCTATCCACAGTATTTAGAAAGAAGATATATAACATATAATATTTGATATTTTTCTTTACAGTTTCTTTGAAAAGTAATGTAAATAGTTAGTGTTGTAGAGCAAATCTCCTATTTTCATTTCGTTTTGCATATTGTTTTGTTTTGTATTGGTTAAAAATGAAAATTTGTTTCGCGTTAAAGATATCGCATCTTGAGTGCATTCTCCTACAATGACAAAAATCCAGTTATTACCAAATTGTTATTTCCGCATTATAAAAAAATTCTATCATATGACGATTGATAAGAATAAAAATAGTTCGAAATTCTACCTTTCGGTACTTTTATAGAGAGCCACCTTTAGTACTTTTGGTGTGGCTTTAAGCACTGCAGGGGATATATTAGACACGAATCGTGTTGATTTATTGGAACCTTAATTTTTCGTGTTGATCGTCTAATTAAGCTGTAAAAATTGTATGATGAATTTGGAAGTCTAGTGTATAAATGCAGAAACGTTTTGAGTGCTTGGATGCAATCACAGCTGCTCAAAGAGGACCCATCATTCTTTGAAAATATTCTTCAAACAATCACACAATAATGACAAACTCTTACGATTTGTTATTCTTAAATTTGTATTAATGTCACTGAATATTGAGGTACTTGATTACATTATAGCTGTTAAATGTCCTAGATAACTCCTATACTAGAAAAGTACTATCGCATAAAGCAAAGGGGTTTTCAATAAACAAAAATATATTTTCACAAACGCATCATATTTGAAATCAATAAAAGTGAAAAATACAAAAAAAAGATATCATATGTTTATAAATGAATTGATATTAATTTGCATAAATTGTTTTAAAATAAAAGCTTATCTCTACGTTCAAGACAGTCGTATGCTACAATTGCATTTTGTTTTATCAAATAATTTTATCAATTTAGATGATGATAACGATTTCATATTAATAGCGCCTTGCAAATTGCACTAAATTGTCTTCGCACCAGTGCGCACTGTCATTCCACCTGCCATTTATGACGTAACATTTTAACTGTTACTTTCGGAATTTACGACGTAATAATACGTTTGTTCGAAATAAAACACAACGTTAACGCTGTTACCAACGAAATAAATTCATTGTTAAAATGTATCTTAGCATGTATTCTTAGGAATTAAATACCTAATGATTTAATCTTCCATATTTTTTAAAAAAACTATTTATAACATGATGAATGTATTTCTTTTAAATTATATAATGCCAAAAGCTGTTACAAACGAAATTGTATTCATTTTTTCGGATAATCATGCTTATTTTGCCTGAACAGTTTTCTATAATATAATAGGTGTATTTGCTATTTGAAACAATTTTAAAAGTATAAAGCATATTGCTGAAGGAAAAATGATGATGAAGCGCAATGTCAAAGGTATATTTTATTATGTGACATTTACTCCATTATCTTATATTTTTTCTGTAAAATTATTGATATATGTATATTTTGAGATATTTAATCTTTATATTTCTGGTTGGAAGATAAGTATCGCGAAAATAATGAGATAATTTAAATAATTGGGTAACTTTCGAAAAAAAGCTCCCCATGGTCCGCCATTTTGTTGATTTTAGCCCATACTGTATAATGTCACATGATCAAAGTATAATTTATGTCACATGATCAGTATAAAAACTGTGTTTTTTTAGAGAGATAGAAAAGAGAAATAATATATTGCGCAAAACATGCCTGTTGTATAATGCAAATGGGAGCTCCGCTCCCCTTTGCAATAATCATAGTATTTATCTGATTCACATAGTATATAAACATTAAATATACTAATCGAGTGGTTTTTAAATTTCAATTATAATCCTAATACTCTGCCATTATTCGATTCTTGACATTTATTTTTTAAAATTAGATGACCAAATAAATTTTTCGAAGTTCCCATACATGATCGAATGCTGATGTACCATAGCCCTTGTAATCTTAAACATTATTGTTTTTACTTAAGTTTTACAGTTATAGCATGGCAGGGGCTAACACATTGAACTGCAACTCGCCAAAACTGTTGTCCATTTATACACAATCTTTATCCATAAGCCTTTATACATAATCACTGTATAAGTACACGTTCAGGTGATAGATCAATTTTAATACCAAATGCACATTAACGCACGTAGTTTTCTCTATAGACAAAGCAATAATCATTATTATAACTTAAATATTAAAAAAACTTAACCATTCATAAATTTATACGGATTCAATTAAAATGTACAAACCGACAATTTTGGTCCACATGTTCTGTCGAAAAATCGTCGGTAACAATGCAACTTTTTGAGAAAAATAGCAAAGCCATTGGTTATATAAAATGGTTGAATACATGGTTTGTAAACCACTATTGTGATTATCAGGAATCCGTTGAACCTGATGAATTAAAATTCTCTACATACATACATTTTGATAATTAATTTAAAAAATGAAATAAATTTGTCGCTTCAAGATTTATAAAAGCGCCTTACATGCACAAGATACACTATGAAACGCTTTTGTGGTGATCATATCACAATCATGACGCAATCAAATATCTATTTTATTTATAAAAATGTAACAAAGTGTAATCTTTTAATTCGTTACCACCATCTTTTGATTAGTTAGCAATGTGTTTAAATGAACATTCTAACATATTTTATTTAAAAAAAAACAATCATTTTGTCAAACATTATCTAAAAATATCTTCATTAAAAAAACAACCTTGAAAGCTATCCATGCCCAAAGAACTAATTATGACGTTAATTATATAATATAATAACTATTTTAACGATTACCAGATTTTAGCGCATTGCCAATGATACCCAACAAAAACAAAAACAATGACATATTTCTACCTTTATTCTGAAACAGCCCTAATAATTATTACCAAATAGTCTTAGTAAATGCTGATCCGCGTCGGCGATTCTTATTCTCAATAATAAGCGTGAACAACGCGTCGGATAATATAGGAGTTTATTGAATCAACATAGACTTAATGTTTTGTATTATTCTTCGATAATTTTTTCATTATTTTGAGAGTCAACTCTGCTTGTGATGCCTTGAAAAGTCTTCCAATGTAAACCAAAGATAGCAATTTAACAATAAGAAAAACCTGCCCCCTATGAATAATAAGTATATGTTTTAAATATTCATGTATAAGTAAAACAATACCTGCGATTTGTTTCATTTATATAGTTAAAGGCATAAAAGGCATTTTGTAATAATCTAATGATTTTCTAGAACTGTGAAACGTATTTTATAGCTAAAATCGATCCAATGAAAAATCAAAATGCACAAGAATAGGTGTCATAAAATGGGAGGGAAGCTTGTGGGGGGAGTGCCTTTTTATTCCGAATGAAATGTGATTTTTCAGTTAAATGAGCTTTTGATTCGAAACGGATGAATAAAGGTGTTTTTATTAGTTGCCAAGCAAGAAAACTGCATATAATAGTGCAATTATGAATGGTCTTATATAAATAGGTTGGAATATATAAATGGTTTTCTGCTCGCTTAACCACAATACATTAATAACCACTAAGTTGAGAAACAAATAGACGAAGTAGATAAGTGAAATGAAGTCCTTCGTTTCGCTAAAAGAAACAACGCAATAGTTGAAGTAGGAAACTTTAAATATCCACGGAATCGATCGATGAATAGCTAAATTCACTAGTCCGTATTGATCGTACCATCAATTATCACGATACATTGATACATTTGAACATTGAACAAAATCAGTATTTTATAGAAATACATCCCGAAAGATATTGTTTTGTCATTATCAAGTAATCTGCTCAAGTATTGCTTCATTATAAGTTCTTAACATATGCATTAGACAGAACAGAACCAATCGAAGGTTACCAGATCTCGTCCGTACAAGGTAGTGCCCAAACTATCGTCAGACGGATAAACGGACATCGTTCATCGTCTTATAATCCCATAGAGCTTAAAAATATTTGTTAGAAAGCAAAATTATTCTTCTTAGTGACGGAAGGACAGTCCTGAATATAATTTCATCTTTGCATTGCGCTCATGCGGCGGCAGAGGACTAGCTATTCGAAGCAGATATTTATCTATGTACGCTATAAGTTTGATATGATAAAAACAATATCTGAAAAATATTAAATATTGTTTTCTTTTCAGATAAAACTGTTGGATGATGAACCAAAATAATTTCATTTAATCAAAATCATCTAATACTTGTTTATTCCGAAGTATATATGGAAAAAAGATATGATAAAGATATAAATCATTTCGAAAAAAAATAGACGTGGCTTTTGTGTAATACAGAAAAGCCATAATTAACAAGCATCTACACATTTAATTCGCATTAAAATAATACTTTATTAGACAGAACACTCAATGGCGCACAATGCTTTAAAAGTTAAGACTGAACTGCTCGATGAATATGTTTCCAATAAGTCCACAGTTGTCGAAGCTATCCGAGCGATGGAGGATGATATCCATACGAACGAAATGACGTATAAGAGGAAGCTCAATATTTTGTATCCCAAATAGATCAAACGGTCCCTGGAAAAAAGTTGTTTATATATACAAATGATACCCATCTGAGAAATGTATACGAATCACACCGATTATTCAATAATTACACAAAACATACCAATATAAATCAAGAATCTTAAGCTTGTGTGTTTAATCAAAAGTGCTTCCAGAGAATATATGGCCAATTTTTAGAAATATGTTAAGCTGCAATTGCTTTCAAGATGAATAAACAATCAGGTGTTTTTGAGTAAATTGCCCAATGCTATAATGATTAATTGTTGCACAATGTTAATAAGTTTGTCTATCAGTGCAATTGAAAATGTTTTGCTATTGCTACTACAATGCATCCTGTAAATAATCAATCCTAATTTTCTATAATTTTACATGACTTTAAAATATGTAAAATATGCTATTTAATTATGTATTGAACTTCATTACATTTTCTTTGTTATTCTAAATTAATATGAGGGATGCCTTTGTTTAAATTTGTTTGTTTTCTATCGATTCATTTCCTCAAATGTTATTCCAAAGCTTTAAGAAAAACCTATTAAGAGCATGAATATTTTTCTGGTATTAATTTGAAAAAAAAACCCTGCTGATCAAAGAAGCTTAAAACTTGTTAACGAGTTTTAACTAGCAAACAGATATTGCAAAATCATTTGTATAAAAACATATTTTATTAATTTCAGTAGCTTATAAACGAAAAGGAAAAGAAAAAGATAAAGAAAAGAAAATCTCTTATGATAACAATCTGTTATATAGTCTATGACTTCAAGTGCAAACTCAATTGAAATTGATACCTCTTACCTTAAATCAAATCAGTTTCAGTAATATGATAAGCCGTTACATTACTGCTTTCTAAGCATATGCCTTTATACAAAACAAATGCCGGTAGTACGTGCAAGAAAACCTGTCTGTTTGAGAAAACCTGTGAGGTTTTCTTGAATACATTCGTCATATTACTCGAGTAAGTCAATGGGGACAATATAATGAATATATTTAACTTTCGGACCACATATGGTTATATTTTATGTTTCCTATGACATTATTAAACTATTTTCCATTTTATCTATTTAATAGTCATTCAATTGAAAATGAAACACACTATGTTATCTTTAAACTGGATAAGAAATCGCCTCTAAGTACTTGACTAAACAAATAAGACGGTGGGGGTTTCCTGCACAGGGTGAACGTGATGGTATTCTCGTTATGCACCTGCACCGTCCCGTGATTATTCGTTAAACTAAAACCCCCCTCAAGAATGTTAGATATTCATCATGTTATCAAGGGTAAGGGAGTTGAGTTAGCGTAAGGGCGGTTTTGGGTTGGGCCGGTATCTCGCACGTAACACCGGGATCTTAAAGAAAACAATTAGAGAAATCATCCTGGATATCCAATTTTATAGAAATATAGAGTATGTTACCCTTTAATATCATTTAAATAATGTCTAAATAAGATGCGAGGTTATCAAAAACCGATGGAGTGTATGTTGATTTAACATAAACAAACATGATACTTATTGCCCCTCGTTGCTAATCGTGTGGCTAATTTTTTTCCGATATCGTTAAGGCAACTAAATACTTTTTACCAGCGATAGACTAGGTCAAAGTAGTATAGACTTGGTAAGCTAGCATATATATAATATTTACTTAAATGAATTATTACCTCATTATAAGTTTCATTTCCGTAGCGAGATGTTATTTCGACCGTGACACTATCCACCAAAAATACATCGAATTGAATGGTAGGGACGTCAAGAATAATTCCAGAGCAGAGCGTCTCGAGTCGCAAAACAATATCGCCGCAAAACTCCATGGCCGTCTGAAAATGTCAATTTATTGTAACTTTCCGGTAGCTAATTTAAAAGCGCCCTTCAGTTGATTAGTACAACTCAAGTATATGACATATATGTGTAATAAACATATATTGAGTGATTATAATGGTATAAAGTAAAACGTTGTATGGAGTTCATGTAGGAGTTTTAAGACATTTAAGACAGCTCGCTATGTTTGTCAATTTTGGAAAAGATAATATTACAAACAATACAAACATATCCTCGTATCGTTATAGTCCGATTTTGATACAACAGTACTTACATCTGCTGGTTTTAAAGCGGACATTGGGTCTGGTTGTCCTGCACTATCTGGTCCCATCACCTCGACCGTGAAATAGAGCAGCTCACCCGATTCAGGGTCGACATCAAGGGTCGAGCTGAGTCCTGATGGACAATCAGCTGAAATGAGTGGTAATAGCAGCTTAATAATTCGATCTAATTAGCTGTGTTTTATCCTGAAATCCTTGCTTGAAACGGGAAATAAAGTACATTGCAAACATATGATTACTATATGATTTTACATCATTGAAATTTTAAGCTTTGCATCAGATCATGTCCTAACCAAAATAGCAGATCTAGAATTAATTGAAACGGTGTCGCTAATTTAATTGTGGGTATGATATATTAGAGCCAATTGGAGGAGATGAGATGATCCGATATATTGTTCATAGCAGTAAGGTGTTAGCCCCAAATCTACTATTGGTATGCAATTTAGCAAAATTCTATAGTTTTGAATACACTTTTAAACAAACATATTATTGAACAGACAACCTATAACCCACATGATTTAATATGATTGCATCCCTTTTTTAAAGCAAGACAAAAGATGCATTTCTTATAACGCTCACAGTATAACTCTCCATATTGCAAATTAAATACAAACTGTTCATTATTTTTTATATAACTCCATTTTTTTGCAAGAGGTTGAAGAATGGTTACCAAGTAATACGATACTTACGTTGCATAGCAATTTAACTCCTCTTCTATAATTGTATGACTTCTAAATGAAATAATAATCTTAACTGACCAAATGATTAAATAAACAACTTTGATATCAAATAATTCTAGTACATAACCATTCGTTTAACATACCTTTTGCACCGAGTAACAGCCAAAATGAAAGTAAAACAAGAGTCTGAGTCATGTTGAATACGCGTTTCTCGTTGTTCTATAAAGCAATGGGTGTGCCAAACTGCCAACTGTTTATATTACAATGAGACGCCATAAACAATTCATCTGCTGCGGGGAAAAGAATGTGTACAGTTTTCAACCATTGAGTATGTTTTTAAAATGTTTCGTTTTTATAGCAAAAAAAATTATTTCTATTTTATTTCACTTGTGAAATATTACATTTTTTATAATATCTTCAAATTTTAAAACCTTGCTATTTTTTATATGCACATCCATTCCTTTTTAAAAGGTTTTAAAGTTTTCATATAAGATTTTACAATATATTATCACAATAATGAGAAAACCATTTGCAAGGAACAACGCATGTCGTGCTCTTTAATTGAGATGTCATGTATTTTATTTTAGCTGACCGTGAAACATGCCGCAATTACCGGTGTAAAACCCGCGGGTTGTTCACCGATTTTACAATCAACACAACCAGGTGTGGGTTATCAACGGTGCTGATAATACAACGATTTCCAACACATATACCGCTCGATTATAATGTTTATGTAAAGTACGGCTTAATCTTACATATCGTTACAACAACGATAGCACTTCTTAATTTGAGATATTATTATGTCTTTACGTATTTAATAAGCGAATCATCACTACAAAAATATACAATGCATTAGAAATTAGTTATAAGGGAAAATATACAATTTGCTTAATATGTTTAATCTATGGTGCGTGTTATACACCGGTACAGTTTATATAACGGATATTTTAAAACCTAAGCCTTGATTTTCACGGGGTGCGAGTTATACACCGGTGCGATAATACACCTTTATTCGCGGTACTATTTGATACGCACACGATGTTGGCATGATATGTATTTATTTCTCTAGTAAGAATGCAACGCAAGTATATGTACAGTATAACTGAAGGGCGAGCTTATGGCTAGTTAACATGGTCAATCTCATACTATCAAGTTGTATCACCGGAGCTCATAGACTTCCATGTCCAAAAAATCTTGAAGCACAAAAAATTGAAGCACAGGATCGCACTCAGAATCATAAAAATAGCTGGAACCAGTGGTTGCGACTAGGTGTGAAGAAAGAAAAAATTACCCAAGTCCTCACCTGATTGGTCCTGATTTTCTTCCTAGATTTGTGCATGCATATTTTAGAAAGTTGTAGAAAAAATAAGGATTTCATGCAAGAACGTGATAGACCTTATGTATTACAGAAGGAAACTTAGTTTAAAGAGACCATTGCATGTTCATATAAATTGATTTATTTCGCACTTACAATGTTTGTTGCAAAACACTCAAAGAACAATTGGTCTTAACATTAAAAATGATAGTACTCATTTTATTGTGTCAAGGGCGTTTAAATACTCTTGCAGATATTCCCTCAGTGATTGGTTGGATTCTCCCACTTAGATGTTAGAACTCCCTCTCATTCAATGCAAAAGTCTATATTTAAAACTAGTACAATTACACGTTGCTATACTGCAATATTCTCTAAGAAAATGTATAACTACACTTGTATAAATTTAATATTTAGATTATATATCACAAGGTCCTATTTGTAATAATATGTTTTATTATTTGTTTTATTTTTTTTCTAAAATGTTTTTATTTGGTTTTAGCAGACACGGTTATATTTGTGGTGAGAATATAGAATTCTACACGAGAATATAGCATTCTACATGTATATAAATTAATGGAATTTCATTAAATTAAACACTTGAATCATATTCAAATAAGGAATACATTTACGTGATGCTCTACCGTTCAGAAGATAAAACCTTATGCTGCGCCACGGTTATAAGTTAAATGACATTATTGTCTACGTGTGCTTTACTTAACGTTGAAGACACGTCCACATAATAAAAATGTATTTAAATTGTGTTGCAAAAGCACTAGGATCTTGAGAGTTGCGTATGAATAAGTGTGTATTTTGGAACATCAAAACAGCCTCACGACAAACAACTTCTAACTCACCATTTAACAATTTACCCTGGTTCATAAAACATAGATTTCATCATAACATTTACATCATCGACCCTTTCCGGCACAGTATCGAGACAAGAAGATTTGCCATAAGATTTGCCCATAAAATGCAAATGAATTGACTTGAAATAATAAAATTGACAGTTTGTCCAAGTGACAATTGGTTTTCAAAAGTAGCTTGACTTATGCTCCCTAGCATATTGTAGCAATGTGTGTTGCTAAAAAGAATGTTGAAGGGATTTTAACAATTGATTTAACTGATTCGGTTTTTTGAAAACTTAATATATTCATATACAATAGCTATATCATATAGCCTACCAGTTGCAGATCATGTATATGGCTTGCCAAAAGAAGACTTTTCACTCTTTACGTCCGAAAATCGACCCGTTTCGAAAGTCCTCTTTCGAACCCTCAGCCTTGGTAGAGTACTAAATAAGAACTTAGGAGTTAAGAGAAAATATATATTTATATCAAGGGAAATATCTTAGGATAACTGAACCAAGACACTATAACCCTCGTTCCATATTCGTTTTTATTAATTTTCAAATATATTCTCTCAATCAAATATATCTCTATCTCAATTAATATTAAGTGTCTGGATCTATTAAAAATTGACAGCAGTTTATGATGTAAAAACTGAATAATTGGCATAATATTTGCTGATGTATATAGCATTACATTAAGTTTTAAAACGATGCCATTGAGATAAAAAATAAAGGAACGTTCCGTAAAATTCATATTTGATCATTTTTAAAAGGTTTGAAATAGGAATGCCCCATTACTTGACCACCTGGTACATAGTTCATAGTCTATAGGTTTTGCTTTCTAGGTACAAACACATAAAATATATCAATTTTCCCATTTGTTTATTTTTTTAATTCATGTCAATAAATGGTCATATATTAAACAAAAATGTATTTTAACAGAAACTTTGACCTTGTTGTAACGCTAAAACCTGCCAACTGTTATTGATTGTTGGATATTTATATTTCATGAAAAAATCTGCCTTGAGGTGAATGCGAGAGGAAGAGCGAGATTGAGAGCTTAAACGATAGTTTATTCAGACAAACGAAGTCAAGCGAAAACAAAAGCGAGACATTTTGTGATCCAAACTCGTTGGTTTGAGATATATTTTCATAATTAACTTTTCTACTTTTGAGGAACTTTAATATTTCACAATGTCGATAATGGACGCCATATCATCATCGAGAAATTTTGGGATTCCTATAAGTTTTTAAATATTTTAGATAGATTTGTTTTAGCTCTCGCTTCAGTGGGCGTACGTTAGCCAAGCATAGAGTTATCCTTCGTTGTAGCACTAGCTCTCACCTAGCTCTCCCTTTCGCCTAAGTGGGAGCGCCTTTAGATTTAGTTTAACTAAAGCTATAAAAAATACTGTAACAGGTACACCCCTGGCAATCAATCGCCGGTCTACAAAAGGCGTGGGAGTCTACAACAAGATGGTCACCGGTCTACTGACAAATGCTAACCGATCTTGCAACAAAAATACTCAAAATACAAGGGGTGTGCAAATAAAACATATTTTTCGAAGCAATAATTTAGTATACGATGTTTTTAACATTTGGCATTCGGCTTTAAGGTTGTTAATCTTTATTCTGCATTAGTCATTTTAAAGATACGATGAACAGTTTCTAAGATTATAAAGAAAAACCTCGACCCTCCCGCCGTAGTATGACATGGGCTCTGTGTTATTGGTAGATATTACTTTAATAAGAGAATATGTCATGTATGTGTTTTTATATCATTCGATTCAGAAAACAATATTCTTCATGTTGAAAAGCAGCACAAACATATAAACAGATTAAATAACACATTTTTAATGGGAAAACTTTGTCTCTTTGTCTGGGCATGGCTAGAAAGGCGTGTCGAACTACAACATCATGGTTGGCGATCTTGCAACATCATTTTTGAATTTGGTAAGGAGGTCTACTCACAAGATCGGAGCAAAGGCTAGGAACTCTACTGCAACCAAGACAACCACATGAGATATGATACCGGGTACTGAGATCAAATCAATGTCAGGGGTGCACCTTTGCGGTCGCACGATCGTGAATGTGACCGTCGTTTCTCCCACCCAAGTGAGTGACGTTTTAGATCACACTTGTGCTAATGTCAATATCGATTGGATGGAATTATACACTGCGCTAAAGGTATTTCGCAATTGTCTAAAAGTGATTGAGCTCAAATCCTAGGTAATGATATGTGTAAGGAACATTCTTTACTACCATACAATCATGCTCCCGTAATGAAAATGTGAATTATTCCTATAATTCCTATAATAAGAAAATGTCGAAACAAATAGTAACACCAGATTATGATTCTAAATAAACTTAAACGAAAAACTCCCCTCATGCGTTTTTTTTGCCTCTATAGACTAATGTACTCCCCTCCCATCGCAAGCGTTTTGTCACACATTCCAAAGTCCTGAAAA
>LQRL01110289.1:21058-37471 GCA_001703475.1 Hydroides elegans | reverse complement strand
CTCTCTCTCTCTCTCTCTCTCTCTCTCTCTCTCTCTCTCTCTCTCTCTCTCTCTCTGTGTCCCTCTCTCTCCCTCTCTCTCTCTCTCTCTCTCCATCTCTCTCTCTCTCTCTTTCCCTCTCTCTCTTTCTTTCTTTCTATTTCTCCCTCTTTATTTCTCTCGCTCATGCGTTTTTCTACAATATATTGCCAAAATATGTCCAAAACTCAATAAGCAACTTTACATGAAATAAATTACGACACTATATTTGAATAGTTACAGTACTATATTTGATTTGCTCATCTTGATTTATTTGGTGTCATTTTATATACAAATGCTGGTATTCTTCATAAAAACTTAGTGTATGTGTAAGTATTATACACTCATTATAATGAAGGGTACCCCTTGAAACATTTTACCAAAAAATGTAAAATCAGTTTTTAACAATATGACAGTTACGAACAACAAAATAATGGTTTTTGAATATTAAAATGTTGAAAAATAGGTTCACTCTTTCCAAGCCAGCTCGCCTGATTTCCTTTTCTAGCCAGCTTGGAACAATTAAGAAATTATCAAAAAAAAAACGTGTTCCTCAAACTGCTCAAATCTCCAAGCTAGAATGTATCACAACATTTCAACCAGTCAGTATTAGTTAGGTGCTTTTCGAAATAGGATATAGAAGTCTATGATAAATAAAGCTTGACTAAATTTAAAGCAAAAAAAAAAAATGAGGAAGGAAAAAAAATCATACAAATGAATTTATTTTCTAATTATTGAATTAGTTTCGCTTTAGAAGCCAACTATTCCCTTTAAAGAAAATATAAGCATTAGGCCTTGCTCACATAAAATCGCTAGCAACGATTTAAATAACTACATACACAATTAATATTGAGATTTCAATATTTTCCCATTCATTTTACATTGCATTGTTTGACACTCATCGCTCCTTGCGACGATAATCACCACTTGCGACAATAATCGCGCCGAGCGACGTGTAAAACAAGCGATGATTTCCTCAAAGAAAATATAACATTTATTTACATTGATTCTGTAAATCGCTCCTATGATATAACATTCTTTTGAAATCGCAGGCACCGACGGGATTTTTCCTTGAAATAATTTCAAAGGTCCTTCAAAGAAAACAGTGAAAATCGCAAGATGCGACGAGAATAGAAGTCTAGCTCATTGTATTTAGCAGGGCCTTATACGTTTTCCTATCCCTGAATAAATATTTGATAGAAATGACATGCTTTTACCACAATGTCAAACTGACGTTTATTGGTGTTAATTTGTATTATTATATTGGTAAATTAAAAATTCTATCCTTTATTTAGTGTAGAATCCTTTTGGTTAATTTTTCCGCAAAGACATGACATATCTATATAATCTTATTTGATATGTCGTGAATTCAAATTGGGCTATGACATAAAAATCGATAGATGTAATCTTCCAACTTAATGTGTTTTGTTTAATCCTAAGAACTTAACGTGCTTTATTCAGTTAACACATTCACGCAATTATTTCTTTTGAGCTGTTTTCTTATACAGTGCAGGACTTACATTGGCCTTTAACCGACAATTCTTTAGGAGCGCATTATGTTAAACAATTCCACGATATTTCTGGTAAAGCAACATATATCTGTAGCTAGTAGAAACAGAGAAATCTTACTGTCTGATGATATGGGTTTGAGATAGAGATAATGCTTTATTCGGAGTCAACTGTAGTTTTTTTTTCAAATAAAATACAATGAAAACTCTCGTACTGGAATATAAATGGTGTATGTATTCAGATTTATTGACACTTTTAACGATATGTTCAAGCCAATGCTTCAAAACTCGGGATCAAGATCTGTATCCATTTATAGTCTATAAAAAGGATGCGATACATACAAAAATCTATCCAATTTTGATATATTTTTTATATATATATGTACATGATTCTATGATAAAAGATGCAAATGGATTATTCAAACAACTGTTTGACTGAATATGGAGAGTTGTTTTAAAAAAGAATAAGAAACACTTTAGAAGGATCCTTTGTAGTTGGAACAACAGGTTTTCTTTATATATGCTTAGAGCAGTTTTACACAGCACCCGTTGAGTACGTTGGATTTTTCTAATCAAAATGTAAACATCACCTCGGTAAAATATTAATCTTTCATAAATGGCATAGCCTCTATTGAAAAAATGTAAATGTGAATCACTCATCATTTCCATGCATTCAAAATCAACCCACTTCATGAAGCAAAATGCAAAGCTCTATGTTGCAGGCATCCAACCTTTCAATGAATAAATCAAAAAGGTCGTTTTAAGAAAAACACAGGAAAACAAGACGCTGCTACAACGTCTGCTCTGTTGACTAATGAATGCATTACTTGGAGAAAGTGGGACCATCTATTTTGCCGCA
This sequence comes from Hydroides elegans, assembly GCA_001703475.1. Taxonomy (NCBI): domain Eukaryota; kingdom Metazoa; phylum Annelida; class Polychaeta; order Sabellida; family Serpulidae; genus Hydroides; species Hydroides elegans. The sequence goes on along the minus strand of LQRL01110289.1, from coordinate 35,086 downwards.
AGCAATCTACTCAAACAAAGTTGAAATAGCAAGTTTCTTGATTGCATAGCATTCTACCGATGTTAAGCGTGGATTTGTGAAAGGGAAAAATATAAGGTTTAGGATGGTATCTGTCCAAACGTGGCCGGCCGTTAAGTTTCCTAATGTTACAGTATGTAGCAAAAAGTCCGGATATGGGTTGGGTATATCTACATATATATATCTAATCTTCTAATGAGCTAGCTATTCAATTAAAGTGGTATACTAAGATAAACACATAATTGATTAACGGTCATAAAACGTATCTTATACAATGCCCTTATCTATACATCAAATCTAGAAAATGAAGATTACAGACGATAAATCGCTCGAACTACGAAAAATTCTTTACATCTCATCTCATTGTATTGCTATAGCTAGCTCCTTGATATCATTATGACAAATAGGGTCATCGGTCACGCATTGATCTCTTTATAGATGGATGCACATGACCAATGATATATACATCTCCTCTAAAAACACATAGACTTCTAACAAAGACAATAACTTCAGAGTTGTTGGTGGTATTACTTAACGCCAATAATGTGTATGACTTCTTGAGGTTGACAGCTTGTGTTTAACATCGTGCATTGACAGTCGGACATCTCTAGCAACTGAAAATGGCCGTCCATCATTAACTTGTACTATTCGGAAAGGTGTGAGTTAATGATTCAATTATAAATGAATTTTATGCTGTTCAATCAATATAGAGCCACATCAAATCATTTAAGAGCAATGCAGTTTTCGGTGCAAGTTAAGGTATGAAAACTTCAATAATAATTAATTTCTATACAATTTTAATAATGGGGTGCTAAATTTTAAAACAAAAAGTTTATTTCCTTTCCACAACCGCAACACGCACCCTACAAATAAATTTTGTGTTATTCTGCGACGTCATGGCAACGTTTTCTATTCCGGGTCGGACTGGTTTAACTATATCGAGCTGTTCCTGACAGCGAAAGACGAGCGATATTAAAGCAAGCGTCGCTTAAAGCAAGTGTCTGGTAAACAATGAAATGTTCTACAGCAATGTATATATATATTCTAACCAAAACATGTTAAGAAAAAAAGACAAAAGCAATCTGAGAACACTCATTAAATAAGAATATATAGGGGAAACCTTTTTGACATTAAACTAATTTCAGTGTCCAAAAAGAATTATTTCGACGTCAACTCCGCGTTTTAGAGGGATGTAACTATATCGAGCTGTTCCTGACAGCAAAAGACGAGCGACACTAAATCAAGCGTCACCGCGAGACCCAATTTCATTAGCGTTTGGCCCGACAGTCACGCCTTGGTGTTGTCACTATGAGAAAGCACATCTACTCATTGTGTTCTGGACCGATATTCTCCGCTTAAGACTGTGGTTAAATTTGCGTTTTAAAACATTGCAATGTGTTCCCTTGTTTCATTAGCGTTTGGCCCAACAGTCACGCCTTAGTTTTGTCACTATCACTGTGTCCTGAACTAAGCTGGAGTTGTTCTCTTTCGAATGGATATTTCCTTGATTTTTTCCTAGGGTGATTTTAAAAAGGAGTTTGTTGTCGAAAAGATTCTACTTTGTTCCGAGGCGAATATTTCAAGTGTCTAGCGATTTGTTTTTGGTTTTTGTGAGGAGGTTGTCACGGAGATTTTCGTCCAGGTAGCTGATATTGTTTTCACGAACTTAAATCGCTGTTTGAAATGCATTATGATGCATAGGTTTTTATCAGAAATTTAATAAGCAGTTATTTAGTGTAGCACAACATAGAAATGGCCAAATGGACAGCAAATAAAACGAATATTAATGAGTTTATTCATTTATTTTGTAGACGAAACTTCAATAGACGCAAAAATGTAACAATATACAATAATCAAGGACCAAACGTGATTACACAATAAGTAACAATACAAAGTTTTACACGGAGTGCCATTTTTTTTATGAAATGTTTTCGAATGTCATAAAAGCGAGGAAAGTATTCACCTCTTATTCACATTAGGGTTAATAAAGTATATGAATATTCGTGAGAATCAAGACTCGTCTCTTGGTTTGGAAGCGATCTGCCTGTGTCAGCCTTCAACTCGGTATCCCGACCATGTTGTTTGACCATGTCAATTTTTTTACATTTTACTATTCGGAAGCTAGCCATATTAAATTGCTTACACTCTATAAATGCAGATCAAAACGGTAGTTGAAATAGCAATAACTTACATTTCAAGTATATTAATGTAGAAATAAAAACACAACTTTGGGTTATGATTTTATACTACAAAAGAACATTTTCGCACTAGAACAAATTCCTAGCTATACACGCTAGGATCACATATAATATATGTTATTTTGATATCAAAACAGACTGAACATTATGTACAAATACGAACAATTTATATATGTGTATGATTTTCATTAACCAATGAAACATTAAATAATAAACAAATCTGACTAGTTGATAATCTAATTCTGATTGTTTTCTGCAATAATTTATAGCGCATTTTAAGTAAAATTATTTGTAATTTTATTTTGGGATCAATCTTGCGTTGTCTGCAAGTTGAAAAAAAGATAACATATAACAGTACAAGCACGTTGATTAGATTAAAATAATAAAAACAATCAATAGCATTGTTTTTCTTTTAAAAGCCATCATTTCTTTATGTAAGTTGGTAAAAAAAAACACAAATATATATGATATGGCTTACAATCCTAACTATCTTTCTTTTCCAAAATAACAATTTATACCGCATTAATAGATAGGTTTAAATGACATTTAGTATTTTTATTTTAACTGCTATTGAGGAATCCAATTCGGTGATAGTATATGGTCCGACAATGGTTGATCCTAAACCATATCTGATCTGATTTGAGTGATGCACTTCATGCAACAAAAAAATGGTGCGTTATGAGCTGCATATTTCGAACGAACTTCTATTTTTCGATCTATCATGTGTGCTAGTTATATCCATTTATTTACAAACAACTGTAAATAAGTGTACACAAATATGTTCTACGTTAGCATCCTATCTGCAGGGTTGTTATGACTGGTTAAGACTCTTCTGGTCTTGCGGAGCAATCGTTCTCCCAATATATCCATTTTTCAATTTGGTCGTTTATGGCCATGTCCCATACAAGAAGAAATTGTTCCATCGACACCTTTGTATACAAAACCAACGTTTTGTTAAGCGTAACCGTTGCCACCAAACACAATCGCTGAGATGCAGATTCTATAGTGACAAATGTCCGCTTTGATAATAGCCATTGTCTCCATTGTTACGGTTCCCATAGTTATAGAGTTTCCATAGTGACTATTGTCTCATTTAAAAATAGCAATTGTCTCCATTTTGGCTCATTGGTCATAGCACAGTGTCGAACATCACAATGGAAGCTAACATATTATCATCCTACAATGACTTTGAAAATATAATAATCTTATATGATAAGCTATGTAATATCATATTATTAAATAATACTTAATGTCCATTAATCTCGACGGCAACGGAACATCAAGTTGCACGAAAATATTTTACAATTAACATGATTTCTGGCTTTGTAACATCTTTGTTAATTCAAATGTGAGCTTAGATCAAATAACATTGTTAATAATTTATTCAGGTGTTATATTCTTGTTCAAATAAATAATCTTGAAAAAAAAATTGCGTATGTACAATCAATCATTCTAATGTTTTTAAAATTTGAATGACTTATAGAAGTTTTTCTTACCCCATTACACGAGTCGTAAAATTCATCCTCTGATATCACTCCATCTTCGTTTTTGTCCATTACCTATAAAATGAAATACATTCAAGAAAATAATCACCTGTTTTTCTTTTTGTACTGAAAATAATATCAATTGGTTAAACCCTCAGTTGTGAATGCTTCTTCATCCGGATAACTGAGTGATTTTTAATAGCTTTATTTTGTAGCACTCAAAATTATGGAATCAAATGTAAGACGAAATTTCTATGATGTATACCATTAACATCGAGTTCCATCACATATAAGTAAATAAATTGACAATTTCATAGCATAGCTGCGGCACCTGTCCACTGTTTTTATTTATGTATATGACCAACGTTTTATCTTTTTAAGGTATATTAATTTCGACTTTCGACTATCATGCTATCACTTCTCACCTCAAACACTCTATCCACATGCTCTCTCACGGTATTCTCATCGATCGCCGGATCACTGAAGCGTCCCATCATATCGTATATTGCGCCAATGATATCGAGCATTTCCTCTTTCGTGATAACGCCGTCACAGTTTATGTCGTATAGGCTGAACGCCCAGCGAAGCTTCTCGGCTAAGGTGCCACGGGCTAATACGGAGAGACCCGCTACGAATTCCTATATATACCCAATGGAAATAGAGATACACATTGTTATTTCGTATAGCTAAGTTTTGCTTTATTATAGGTTAGTGTTACGCGAATGAAGAAGACCAGGCTCATCATCTTAACCTCATGAAAACGAATTCACATTCAAAGAAAACATGGGAGTAACAAACATGGTACATCACTGATTGAATGAGAGTCTATGGTTGTTAAGAGTTTATAGTACCCTAAAATCCATGTTAGACTATTCTTAATTTACCTCAAAGTTGACAATGCCGTTGTGATCGTGGTCGAATGTGTTGAAGACATAATGGGCGTATGAACTGGAATCTACAACCACATAAAACATAATTGATTAATATAAAGATGAAATTAGAATAAACAAATGTAAGAAATACAAACTGATGAATTGAAACCCTCGAACGTGTTTAACGATAGTTAAATGAATAATTTGACTATGAAATATAAATGCGTTTCATTAAATGAAATAACATAAGTGCTCTAGATATTAAAAAAAAACTGTTTGTAATTAATGTTCAGTATCGAAATAAAAATATGAACGTCTTAGAAAGCACATCACAAAAATGGATCAAACTCAGGAACAAAGTGAAATTATTATTTCAAAATGATACGAAAACCAAAGGAACAATCTCATTATTTCTTGTTGCTTTCAAGCGACTTTTCAGTTGCATATTCTAATGAATATGTAAAATGTTTAAGATACAAGATCACCTCATGTGCTATTCATATAAAGTCCCCGTGATATTAAAAATAACATAACTTAATTAAATTCATGACAGAAATTTGAAAAAATAATAACTATTTGAATTCATGCAACCATAGACCACTTTAACTAATTTTGATAGTTTACACTTTCCCGGTCTCAGCTATCGCGTCGCAGCACCGAGGTTGTCGGATTTACTCATATATCTAAAAATATTTCTCTGCGGTGCAAAAAGTTTTCTTGATTTAAACACATATATCTAGGAGCCCCCTCATGCTTTAACATATAGTATAATAAAAGAATATCAGTGAAACACGGACAAGTAACATTAAGTTTGCAATACAAAAGTTAAATACACTTCAAAAAGGGAACTGAAAAAAAAATCCAAAATAACTCAGTTAGTACTCATACTTACCTCCTTGTGGAAAGAATTTCGCATAAATATCTTTGAACGCATCTTCATTAACGATACCCGTTGGACATTCCTAGAAATCATATAGAGAATACACCGTGGGTTTTCGCGGGACATTTACTTTTAAGCCCAGTCAAAACATATTGATCTCACGTGAGAGTCGATCTGTGATATCATGTGAGGTCAAAACAAGGTCATATTTTTAGTCCCGTGCGACTGAAAATATCACGTGAGCCTTATGTGAGCTTACATATAGCTATTTTTGGGCTATGGTGAGACTATATGACCTCACATTTAGAGCCACACAATGAGATTTCCGTGATACCACTCGATCTCTCATGAGATTCAGTGTTGACTGGGTACATATAGAGCCATATAATACATATATTCTACTTACCTCCGTGTGGAAAGAAATGAGCATATATAACTTTGAATCGCTCTTCGTTTACGATGCCTGAGGGGCACTCCTGAAAAACAAACCATGCGATCTTCTCAACAGCTTGTTAAATCTTAAAACTGGTGCTGTTATGAGGACATTTTGGTTTGTTAGTTGGGGCTTTGAAAATCGAAATAATCGAAAAAAAAACAATAAAAGTCAAATGATAGAAATATATGTGACGTGAAACGTATCCATTAGTCAAGCAACACCAAACGCAGTGAGACATTATTTGTGTCATAATTGCATAGTTTTGCTATTTAAAAAAATGCTCGTGATGGTGACCAAGAAATAGCGAATCCATGCTTTAATGGATGATGTTTAAATAAACGAAACGAAATAAGGTGTTTTTCTAAAGTGTCAAGAATAATTTGAATATTAATTTTAAGATAAATGCTTAGTTTATTTTTTTAACATCCTTTCATATTCATCCCGTTTTTTTAAGAATTGTATTAGAATTTATCGTAAAAATATCAGGTTATGAAGTTAATGGTATTTCTTAGACAGGAAAAGTCAAGAAAGCTTTCAACGCTATTCCAAGGAATTCTCATAAATACCATGGCGTTTAGTTGCACCATCTACTTGGTAGTCATACCGCTTATCCAATAAAACCAACAAAATATCAAATAAAACGTCAAGCTGTAATACATCAACGTTCGGCCATCAAATAGAAAACATCTCACGTTAAAAATGAAAAATGAATCCAATTTGGTTTCAGGGAACCAAGGGGAATGAAACGAAGCAACTGTGGTTTGGATTCTAGGGTGGCAAAGGTTTTCACATTAATTGAACCTTATTTTAGGGAAGGGGCATATTCTCCAATATCTAGAACGTTATCCTTAAAATTGAATTCAAAACAACGAGAATTAAAAGGGTTGAAGGTAAATGTAGGTAAAACCATTCGTTGGTTTGAGCCCTATATTGGTTTTATCTCAAGGTTGTGTATCGTGCGATTCATATATATATATATTTAATATTAATTCAATCTGTAAATAAACGTATTTACATTCGTTTAAAGCTTCTAATTTAAATAGCTATCTGCTTGATTTTCGATGTTTCAAGAAAAAAGAGACGGCTTTCTGTGTTCGACACGCTTATTTCATTACGTCGACTTTTAACGCCAAAAAAAAATGGTCTTTAATTTCATATGAAAAATACCCCATTATGACGTAGATACAAAAACATCCGTGATATCCATCAAAACGCTGCGAAATCCCTAACACCTAGGCTGAAATTTGATGGGGCTCTAAAAGCCTGATTCAATCAATTTGCCTCCAAATTAAATGACACGAACGAGATATAATTCGCGACTCGGTGGACTTATACTAATGACGCTGACGCGTTTAGGATTTCACGTAATGCGTGGAATTATGTAATTAAATGGAAATGGTGAGAAATTCACTTGACACGGGTACAATGAAATAAACCATCTGTGTTCCAATTAAATCGAGTGCTTATCGATTATATGTTGAAAAAAAAAGTCGATTTTTAATAGTAAAAGTATCATGAATTCGTCATTCTACCCGTTCAACGTTCGATTATGTGATCTACTTAATTTCAGTTACGCACATATAAACTGTTGCAATAGCAGTTTTACAGTTTTCAAGGAAAATTCAAATAATCATATTTAGAAAAATGTTTCGTGTGCATAGCGTTATATTTGAAACTAAATGAACGGGTCCATCTCCTGTGAAAGGTTAAGCAGAAATGCTGGTGTTTTTCCCGTTATTCGTCGAATAACAAACTTTAAATAGTCTAGAAATATCATCAGTATGCAAATAGAAACCAAACTGCAAATCGTGGAAACAAACATGCTAGCAATTAGCTCAAGGTATATTACTCGACATTTGTATACTTTGTATATCCATTTTTTACCATTTATTATTTTAATGACAATTTTTCATCTTCCCTTAAATCATATTTTGGGTAACCACAATAAATCCGAGCTAGATGTCATCCTACTTTTTAAAAATCATACCAGGATAAATGCTATTAAACAACGTTTCTACCACAGCTTATGTATCTTTAAGGACAACGTAATGATAATACCTATTAACAGTTTATGATTTAGATTTGACCATGTGTTTGGCAAAGGTGTTCAACAAATCGGCAAAATTCTCAACTTTTTCTCGCAAAAAATCCTATCCAACAGATAGCCAAATGCCATAACCACCTACATATAATATGCATAAACATTGGTACTATCACCTCACAAAGACCTTAAAAGTATCTGATAGTTGTCTTCAAACATCCTCCGAGAGGAGTGCACTTAACTATAGCCTGGAGGGCCCAGCCGACAAGAATATCACTCATCCTTGTGGTCTGGGCAAATAACTTGTATCTTATATCTAGGGCCTTTGGTTTGGGCCACGACCAGGCTAAAATGGTTCAAGGTTTGAAATGGAACCGGTTCGTTGGGAACCGTTCGCTGTTAGCAACGTGTTTATCTTTATATCGAATATTTCTTGTGTGTAGAAAAAATAGAATACGGCGTTTGGAGGGGAAATCAAACCGCTATCTTAGCACATGTTTTGTTTTAAAACGCAAGTCAGCGTTTTGGGTGTCCGATAATTAATACGCGGGAAAAAACGGTTAATTAGAAAAATGCTCGAAAAAGTGTTCACTATGGTCAGGCCCTCATTTATGTTCCGTAATATCATAAACATATTATAAATTGACATCTAGTCAAGATATGATTTTTACTCTTCCCTAACCACCAACCAGATACCGGACGGGTGCCTCGACAACTTCCCAAACCAGGTAATCACCAAACACCTACTATGAAAGTCCATAGACAGGCCCTTTAAAGATAAGAAGACAGAGTTTTCAGGCAAAGGATGTGGTGCTTAAGAAAGAAACATGCTCCACTACGGAAATGGTGTGCCAAACCAAGGCCACTTTATCTCTCTGTAATTACTTTCGCAGGAAAAGCTAGATATTTTTTCACCTTCTATGAAGACATGATAAAGGAAAGTCAAAAGTTCTGCTAAGAACAACCGCTCACTGTTTAATTAAAAGCTAGAATGCTAGGCCTTTTCAATGTTATGGAAAAAATATTCAATTTTTCGTCTCATTTCGACACAAGATTACGAAAAAATTATTGAAAAAGCGTCAAGGGTCGCTTATAACTCATAACGTTAAATATTTCATTATGAAGATGGGGATTCGATTGTATCTCTCTGTAATTGCTTTCCAGGGAAAGAATATTTTTCTTCTGCTCACACGATAAAAGAAGCCAAATCGCGGGGCGGATAATTAAATTTTAGAGAAATTATTGAATGAAAGAAAGATCAGTAATCCAATGGTATTAAATGAAATTTGTCTTGGATTTCCGCTAATATCAGTAGATCAAACCCACACGTTTGCACTGAGCATGTCGTTGATAAAAGGTTGATATAAAGTATTGAAGTAAAAAAAACTGTTAAAGCACAGTAGTTAATCATTTTGTGTAGGATGATGAATTAAAATAACGCTATTTTAAGTTCAATCGAATTACTTAATAAATAAAATGCAATTTTACCTTTTCTTATATTAACATTTGAAAAGATAAATGTGGTTACATTTTGGAACAGTGTTATTTAAATAAATTTTAGAATTCAAGAAATGAAATGTATATCGAATGTATTTAAGGTTTTAAGAAGGTAGACATAACCACGCATTGAATATTATGGTTTTGTCATCAAATGATTTTAATGATATGCTCTTTTTGTTTTTCTCAGAACTTTTATAAAACAAGTAAACTATGTGAGTTTGTTTATATAAAAGAGCTCTTTGCTACGACATTATCTGATGGGGTCCACTCCTCAAAACTTTTTGATGTTAGGCTATACTCAAAAGAATCCTCTTAAGAAATGTAAATAATTTGTCCTGTCATTTCGCTTATCCTCTTTTTTGTAACAATTCCGTTTTATTCCTGTTAATGAGCAAAAACTTATGTCAGATTAGTATTTAAATTGGGAATAAGAAGCGATTTGTTACCATGTACATTTTCTTCACCTCTTTTTTTGCAAATAAGAACACGAATAAGATCATGAACAAGCTCAAATGTTGAAACCACCATTAATTTACCATATGATATACACTATTCATTAAACCATTTGTTTAAAAAAAAACAATAAAGTAAAGTTAAATAATAAAAAAAACATATATATATATGCTCTTGGCAACCAATTTGCTATTAGAATTGTATACATTGCATACTATAATATGTATTTAAATTATTTATTCGCGATAAGGTACAGTTTAACTTATACGATTCAAACGGTTCATAAGTTGATAATATTACATAACAAGTTATTTATTGATCATCTGCGCTTAACAAATGAATAAATCGTATTGTCTTTTTACCTGTTTGAAGCCCCTATAGAGTATCTGGAGCTCCTTTTTGGAGAACTTGGTGTTGCGGCATAGGCTATCAAGGCCCTCGGGCTTGTAGCGCACCACCTGCATCTCAAGGTCATCCAGGTCATGATCTGCAAAAAAGGTCAAAGGTCAAGGTCAACCATTTTGAATCATAAATTATTTAATGGTTATCGGGCTTGTAGCGCACAATGTGTATCTCAAGATCATCCAGGTCATGATCCGGAAAAAAGTCAAGGTCAAGTATTTTATGGTATAAGTATAATGCACATGACATCGGGTTTGTAGCGCACTACTTGCATTTCAAGGTCACCCAGATAATGATTAGCAAAATATCAAATGTCAAGGTTAAATATTGTGTATTATAAGTTATTAAAAATTCATCGGGCTATTACGTCTCACATGTATCTCAAGATTATCAAGGTCATGATAAGAAAAAGTTCAAAATAAAAGGTCAAGTATTTTGTATTATACGTAACCTAAATGTAATTAGACTTGTAGCGAGCTAGCTGCATCTCAAGGTCATCCAGGTCATGATCTTATAATGGTCATGGATGAAAGGTCAAGGTCAAGTATTCTTCATTAAGTTATAATCAATGTTCTCAGGCTTGACGCACAGCGCTTGCATCTCAGAGTCATGTTCTAAAGTATCTTCAGCAAAGATAGATGTTCTGTGTAAAATACGTAAAACATCCAGATAGAGAGATTGTCCGATTAGTAAATGACTCCCAGCTTTTTGCTATGCATTGTGCCTGATTAGATTTGGGGACATTTTGAAAATTTGTCACAGGGCATGGCTTGGACTCGTCGTTATGGACCAAAGCATAGTTTTTCTCATTTTAAGAGCTTGTTAAACATATAGATTCTAGCGTAAATTTTGATTCGAATTTCCTTCTTTGCCACAGTGATCTATTGGATATCGATAATGAAATCCTATTCTGAAATCACATTATGTTGTTTCACTTGATACCTTGGTTATTATTTATTCCTCTCTACGGACATTAGTCATTCGTTACTCTTTAAACTACATGGCCAAGTGATCCATATTAGTACCTTCTCTTTGCTCAATTAATATATATGTCTTGGAGGCCTTCACCTACGTTTTCGAGTCACGCGATTCCAGGATTATCCATTAACAAGTAAAGCACAGGGATGCATAGACGTTAAAGGGCGAGGGTACTCTAACCAAATCTTTTTTCTTAGCAAGGAGATAACTGCCGTTCTTTTAATACATTGAATATAGTACCGCGAGTAAAACACATGCAAAATCATTCGGTTTTTCGCAACTCAACCCTTATCCAAAGTTCATGGATCCAATACATACATGGCATGGGTTTTATTTCGCACCCTCCTCCTCACTTTCATTATGTATGAGACAAGGTCAGTGTATAGCTGTAACCAAATAGCATCCACCACTGACTAATGAGACCTCGGTGGGCCCTGCGAAATCAGTATTTTAGTGCTTGCGAGGGAGCCAAACAACCAAGCAGCAGAGGTTAATAAAATGATTTTATTGCTTAATCAAGTTTTTTATGCGTTTTGGGGTATTATCATATGGGCATTGCTGGACATTCTGGAGAGATCTAACGTTGTCATTCGCGAAGTGTATTTTAGTTAAACGTGCAAGCAAATGTCCAGATATCTTATAGTTGTTTTAATCATAGCACATTGTTATTCAAGTATAGATCACATATCTAAAAAAAATGACGGGACATCTAGCATATTTTAAGTTCTAATTCGACTAATAATTTATATTCGATCCTTTATGTCAGAAAAATCGTATATACATTGAAATAGTTGGGTCTTATAACCTTTCATAACATACTACAATAGTAGTCCTTTTGATTTGTGTTAAATTGACATCTTAAATAGACATAACAGGCTGTATCTATCAAATCGTATAGGCCTCTACCCAACCTTAAGACGACACATACAAGAGAAATGCAAATATTTGCATTTACTTGACACAGGGCAAGCCCATTCCGCTCCCCGGTGGGAAATCTTGCACACTTCCCATAGAATACAATACTGTGCGAAATCTTAAAGACGTATTCATTTTGTTGCAAATCGCTGAAATTGCGAATCGATCGGTGAGCGTCACACTTTGAACGTTTTTTTTTTCGCGATGCATAACTCTAATGTCTCAGTAAAACAGTTAACACAATCATCTCAAAACATTTATACATTACAACGAAATGTTATGCCGACGTCGCGACTTTGGAACGACATGTGCTGATCAGGGTGTTACGATTGATAGAGACCATGTACATGTAAATGTACAGTACCTCACCGACGCAGTAATCAACTTCAATTTCTAGACGGAATAACTAACTGGTTTGTCAATTTGACTACACGTTTTATGATGTGTAAGTAGCTTACGGGAGGCATAAGGAGACAGGTTTGATAAAGGGATTGACAACCTAAAGGGCTGGCAACACTGGGAGCAACAGCGATCATAGTCATTATATGTTTCTTGATACGACTTTGCCAATTTTAAAATAATCATATAAAAGCAAGAATTGAGGTTACATCTCGTCACACACAGTGTGGCCTATCAGTCCATTCAAAATAGCCTAGAATTCTATTGATATAAATGTATATCACTTCAAAAGCTAATGCCTTATCATTCATAACCATGGATTGATATAAAGGTTTTTTTTACAAAAAAAAAAACAAAACAAAACAATTCTTATTTCGGCTCATGAATGCTAAAGCTATTTCGAAATACAAATCCCTATGAAGAAAAAAAGCCTACATGACACCATACCATTCCATGCTTCTAAAGCAAAATAAATATAGGACAATGTTTTATCTATAAGGGAATCACAAACAGGCAAATGTTATTGACTGTAATCGAATCTGTGGAATGGAATCGCCAACATAATGGTCACTGCAATTAAGTGTGACCAGTGAAAGCGCCTGAACACACTGAAAGCTTTTCCCGATCTTTTTTTTCCGCACGCAAACAAACCTTGTATTTCAATGCATACATTAAAAGTTAAGGAAACCTCAAAGCGATACCTAGCCGCTAGGTGCTTTTTAAGCGGTTTTTGGTTCTTGATTTTTCATAGGGAATGAATTGGGTAAATCAGGATTGTTAAAGAAACAAGATTGTCAAGGACAATGACCCAGCTTTCGTTAATATATATGACGTAACCTCTTTAGAGTGCTAGCAAGCGCATTTTGTTTATTGTTTAATGAAAAAATGACAGGTACGTGTAAATGCATTCGCCGGTTAAAAAGTCATGGTCATGGTATCCATTTGTTTTAACATCTACATATAAATAAGAATTGTAAGAATTGTTTTCATAATTTAAGCATCATTATAGGGTATAGGTTGTACAAGCTGGGATTCGAACCTACAACCTTATGACCATGATTACGATGCTATATCCCTGAGCTACAGGCCCATACGCGATATGAATGAACATATAAACAATATGTGTGAGTACATTATGACCCGGCGATTATATCAAATCAAAGACTTTCAGATAAGATATGATTATTTCCTATAGGCACCATAATTTAGAACATTATTTCTGATATTTTTTTTAGTTGAATCCAGGATCGAACCCACGATCTTTGGATCATGAAGCCGATACACGACTGACTGAGCTATTCGGCCTGGTGTGTAACAGTTGTGATAATAACAAACAATAAAATTAACAGACATAAATGATAAAAATCAATAACTTGAAGGTGTCAATGAGAAAAATGCGCGTGTCCACCATTAGATATAAGATGACGCAATCACCCAAGACACAAGCCCCCA